>PVJC01019217.1:0-30436 GCA_004026665.1 Murina feae
CCCCGCGGGCAGGCCCTGACTGCGCTGTGTGCCTCTTCTCGTGCAGGAGCCCCGGCCACCGGCCCCTCCGTCACCAATCCCTTCCAGCCCGCACCCCCTGCGACGCTCACCCTGAACCAGCTCCGGCTCAGCCCCGGGCCCCCGGTCCCGGGGGCACCACCGACATACATCTCTCCGCTGGGTGGGGGCCCAGGCCTGCCCCCCATGCTGCCCCCGGGCCCCCCGGCCCCCAACACTAACCCCTTCCTCCTCTAAGCCGGGCTGGGGCTTGGCCTGGCCAGCCCCGCGCTGCCTAGACAGTGTTGTGAGTGCATGTGAAGCGGGCCCGCGCTCCCTCCTGGGGCCACTCACACTACACCTCTTCCCACCCGCGCCCGGAACCGCCCTGGGGGATGGGGAGGTGCCGGCCAGGGAGACCCTTCCGTAAAGTGGATAACGTGGCGTTAGAAGGAGGGACAGCAGGCCCCGTCCCCCTCCTCCCGCTCCTGACCGGCCCCTTGATCAGTGTTGAGCCTCCTCCCCACACACCCTCGGTGACTCCTTGGTGATGATTTTGGCAACTTCGGGAATAAATGGCAATTCTCATGGGCGTGGCTCCCACAGTTCCCATCCCTGCTTCACGCGGCCGGTCGCCCTGGAGGCCCAGGGTGTGGGGGCAGCGCCCCTGGTTTCCGACCCTTCTGGAGCTGGGGGGCGCGTGTGGGGAGCAGGGCCAGGTGTGTCCCGCCTCCACAGCCTTAGTTCTTGTCCAGGAGACACTTGTCGCAGGTGAGGGGCCTGGTGCCGAGCGCCATCATGGCAGGCTGAGAGCCGGCTGGGCTGGCCGGGTGGCCTGTGACCCCCAGCGCAGCCGAGGGGATGTGCCCCCAGAGGAGGGCAGCAGGGGAGCGGGTGTTGGACGCGCGGCAGGGCCACCAGGACAGGCCAGGGCTGGGGAGCGCTCAGGTGGCTGCTTCAGGGCGGGGTGCTGGGCGTGACTCGGCCTGGGGAGGTGTGAGGGGAAGGCGGGGAGCTGCTTTCCAGTCTTTAAAGAGCGGAGGGAGGCCCTGGCTGGGAGCTCCTTCCATCCCGGTTCAGGGCACATAGAAGCAGCCAGTGAGTGTTCACAAGTAGGACAGCAGCCCTGGCCAGTTGGCTCAGTGGATAGAGCGTCGGCCTGTGCTCTGAAAGGTCCGGGGTTCGATTCCCAGTCAGGCTGGGTTGCAGGCTGGATCCCCTCTGGGGGATGTGCAGGAGGCAGCTGGTCCACGATTCCCTCCCTCTCTCCCTCTCTGAAATCAATAAAGATATATTTAAAAAAACAAGTAGGACAGTAAGTCAACCTCCCCCTTCCCCTCTCTAAAACCAATAAAATACTAAGTAGGGAAGGCAGCGAACTGTGGTCTTCTCTGCGCGTGTTTGTTTCGGGGGAGGGAGCAGGTCTGCAAAGCCACCGCCTCCGGGAGCCTGTGCAGAACATCAGGCCTCCGCTTCCCCCTGGAGCTGCCACGGGGTCCCGACCCACCCCTGCCCCAGGCCTGAGCGCCGGGGTCCCTCCCTGGGTGTTGGAGGGTCATTCCTGCCTCGCTGGTGCACTTGCGCTTCGCTGGCCTCCCTTTGTCTTCCAGTTGGTCTGCAGGGTCAGATGTCGGGCTTGGGGTCAGGCCACCGCGGCCTTTGTGGGCTGCGAAGGGCCGTGGGGTGCGGTTCTGACCCGGGCGGCCCTGTCCAGGCGGCAGGAGCGGCCGAGCGCCCGCCCAGGGCTGGGGCTGCGGGTGCCTCGGGCTCAGGCCTGAGGCGGGTGCTGTTCGGCCGGCTGCCGGCAGGGGGCGCCCGAGACCGGGCCTGGCGGCAGCGGCTCAGTCTAACCCGCGCCTGGGATCTCGGCCTCCGGGCGGCCGGCTGTCCCGGGGCGCGGCCCACGCACCGGCCACGGGGCTGCCTCCCGCGCCTGCGGGGCCTCCCGAGCGCCCAGATCGCAGCCGCGCGCGGCTCCCTCCGCCTGCGCTCGGCGGGTCCCTGCACCGGCTGGTGCCCAGCGTCCTTCCCGCCGGGCCGAGCCCTTTCACCCGTTTAGTCCTCAACCCTCCCCACCCCACACGCTGTGCGGGCCGACAAGCTGCCTGGGGGCCGCTGCTTGCCTGTCAGGAAAGCCCGGGACGCGCAGCCACACTCCCCATGCGCTGGCCCTGAATTTTTTAAAACATGTTTATTGATTTCAGAGGAGGAGGGAGAGAGAAACATCGATGAAGAGAGGGAAGCATGGATCGGCTGCCTCCTGCACGCCCCCTACTGGGGATGGAGCCTGCAACCCGGGCCTGTGCCCTGACCCGGAGTCGAACCCAGGACCTCCTGGTTCATAGGGTCGATGCTCACCCACTGAGCCACACGAGCCAGGCTCCATGTGTGTGTTTTAATCCACACCCATGATTTGCATGATTTATTTATCCTTTCATAGGGCGAGAAGCATGGATCAGGTTGCCTTCCCGATGGGCCCCCACTAGGGGTCGAACGGGGGGCCTCGGGGTGCAGGAGGGCGCGCAACCACCTGGGTAATGAAGGGGCTCCACGCCCGTATTTTGCCTGTTCGCCTGGGGCTGGTTCCTGCATCAGAGAGGAAGCTCAGGAGCCCGCTGGGCCACGTCCAGCATTTTATTTCCTCTCTAACCTTCCAAGGAAAGAAAAGCGAAGCGTTTGGCCCCAGATCTGCAGGTTCAGGACGCATTTATTGGCTCATTAATCAGACACACAAGCCCCAACCGACGCCGGGGGAGGATGGAGGGGGCATTTCCCACCACCGGGACTCATTGCCGCTCGCCGTCAGGGACTTGGCCACGTTTTCCTGCTGCCACTCGTGGGCGCAGGGATCACAGGCAAACACGCCAGCCGCCCCCCGCCCCCACCCGGGACCCTGGCCCCCCGGGACTCAGGGACAGAGGGCCAGCCAGTTCTCATCCCCCGAGGGATCCGCAGGCCCGAAAAAGGGGCGCAGGGGCGCCTCCGCCGAAATGGGGAACGTGAACACGTGGGACCCGTCGGCCACGTGATAGAAGGAGAAGATGCCCATCTCCACGTCCAGGAAGAGGCCCAGGCGGCGCAGGCGGGGCTGGACCAGGAGCCCCAGGGGGCGGTCGGTGCCGGCCAGGAACTGGTCCCCTTCCTGGCAGCTCACGGTCCAGAAGCCGAGCTCGTTGGAGAGGACCACCTCGCCCTGCCGGGGGGCCGACTCCCTGCAGAGGCCCAGGCTCCACTGCCGGCTGCCCCCCACGTCCACCTCCCAGTAGTGGCGACCCGAGGTGAAGCGGGGGGAGCCCAGGACGCAGGGGGAGTCGTTGAATCTCCCTGGGTGGGCTTGGCGCCCCTGCGGATGATCCCCGATGCGGACCCGCTGCAGGTCCTCAGAGATGGTGAGGTAGTTGTGGGCGGTGTCCACGTCCAAGGTCATGGCCACTGTGGAGAGAGAAAGGATGGACTCAGCAGGTGCACACCCTGCCCCCCCCTTCCTGGCTTCTGGCCACTGCCAAGGGCCTCCCACACCTTCCTGTTTGCAGTAGGCATTTTCCTGGCGAGACTGCCCTGGCCCCGGATTCGATTGAGTTTTATCTACAGGAGGAACGATTATAATGAGGGGCTGGTCTCTGTCCCTCGTAGGTATTCTCTTGACAGTGATTCAATTGAGTAAGGACGCTTCTTCTTTCTTCTTTTAAAAAAAAAAATATATTAAAAAATATATGTATTACTGATTTCAGAGAGGAAGGGAGAGGGAGAGAGAGAAACATCACTGTGAAGGAATCTCTGCCTCCTGCACGCCCCCTACTGGGGGACCAAGCCAGCGACCTGAGAATCTGCCCCGACTGGCAATCAAACTGGGACCTCCTGGTTCACAGGCCAATGCCCAACCACTGAACCACCCGGGCTGGGTGGGACTTCTTTTCTCTTTAGTAAGGAATACACACGAAAAATAGGCCACGAGTGCTGTCTGTCCTCAAAATTATCATACAGCCCAGCAGGAAGCCCTGGTCAATCCCTCTCCCTCTCTGAAATCAATAAAAATTTTTTTTCTTAAAAACACATGAAGAATGAGTAGAATTGCTTTCCAAATCAGGTTTCTGCTTGTGCCCGTCTCCAGTGGGGCAACTGGGAATATTGGGGAGCCCAGGTCTAGGGCGACTCAGTGTTATCTATAATAATAAAAGTGTAATATGCTAATTAGACTGGACATCCTTCCAGATGACCTTCCGGACGAAGCCAGGGCTGCGAGGGAAGCCTGTATCCCAGGTGCCTGCTGGCGGACGGAGGGAAGCTCGGGTCCCAGGGGGGAAGGCTGGTGCTGGCAGTCAGGGAAAGGAAGGCCTACTCTTACACAAATTTTGTGCATTGGGCCTCTAGTATTTCCCTAAACATTGACAGCCCGTTGTCATGTAGACTCCCAGGCTAGAGACACTGGGAAAGAATGAACATTCCAGGTGCGGCCGCCAGGGGGGCCCACCTGTCAGGGGGCCTCCGAGAAACTGCCTTCCCTCAGGGACCCGGGGCCGGGCACCCAGAGGTCTCACCGTGGAACTTGCGAATCCTGGGGTCCATTTGCAGGGCGGTTGTCAGCTGGGGCTCCATTTCCTTGACCTTGGACACCAGCCTGGCCAGCACCCTGTTGGGCTTGATGTCGTCGGGCTGAGAAACCTCGGAGCAGTTGAAGCACAGCATCCCCTCGCCTCCGGGCCCCTTGGTCAGGGCGGGAAGGCACCGGCGGCAGCAGATGAAGCCGCACTTGAGGTTCATGGGCTCCTCCAAGTATGTGAGGCAGACGGGGCAGCGGGCGGCATCCTTAAAGTGTTGAGCCATGGCCGCCGCCTAAGGGGGAGGGAGGGGGAGCATGTGGGGTGAGCCTCTCATGAGGGAAAGGGACTCATGGGTCCCGGATAGACATTTGCAACCAGGACTCCTGGGTGAGGAGGATGCAACCTAAGGGCAAATAGACATGGCTCCGAGCTCTGAACTTCCGAGGTGCAATGTGCTGGTGGGGTGGGGCTCAGCCCCAGTGACATGCGTGCAGCATAAGATCTGGAAGACCAGAGGGAAAGGGAATGAGCGCTCTCTCCTGCACCATCCCCCCCAAATCGGTTCCCCGTTGGGAGGCTCTACACCTGCCCGTCAGGAGAAAATGAGCGTTTAATTTTTCTTTAGGCCCCATGTGTTGGGAGGGAGGGAGGGAGGGAGGGCAGCCGCTCTAACCACTAAGCAAACCCAGCCAGACCTGGGTTGCTTCCATTATCCTTTGCTTATGGGGCTACTAGAACATGAGTTTGCAACGACAATTCCGGGTCCCCTGATAGATACAGTGGGCCGTGCTGGCTGAGACCCCGAAACCTTCTGTGTCTCCCCGCTGCCCCCGCCCCCTGGGTGGGGTGGAACCCCAGAGGCAGAGGAAGTCCGTGGGGGACACGCCACGCACCACCTGAGTCGGCCAAGCTCGGACCTGATGAGCCAATTCTTATGCCCACCTGGTCCTGAATTGCTGCGTCCTGCCTCCCGCTCCCATCAGAGGCCCCTGTCCCTCGGTGTCCCTGACGTGCTTGGCCTTGAGTTGGCCCCAGACAGCACCTGCTGAATCGCTAGGTTCCTCCATTCCCAAGACCTGTAGACATTTGAAAGTGAAAACGGAAGCCACTCAGCTTGACTCACCTCTCTCTCCCCTCTGGCCTCTGGCTACTTCACTTGAAGGCTCAGCTGTGGAGTGAGGTCGACCAGCAAGCCCGCGGGTTTTATTGGGCAAGTAGCTCCTCCCACCTCATTCACTTCTGTGGGTTACACCTAATGCCGTTAGATGTTGATGAAAATAATGGGGTTTTCTCAGGTCACAGAGAGGTTACCAGGGACAAAGGAAGTGATTGGATACGGACGTTATTTTTAAACTAACGTGAACAAAATATTGCCATGCATTCATTTTACATTAGATCTTAAATATCATGTCTGTCAATCCATTAGACTTAGGGTTGAAATGAAAAACGGTCCTCATTATTAATGCTTCTAAAATGGCCTGGCTGGTTTGGCTCAGTGGATAGAGCCACGGCCTTCGTGCTGAAGAGTCCCAGGTTCGATGCCTGGTTGCAGGCTCGATCCCCAGTAGAGGGCGTGCAGGAGGCAGCTAATCCGTGATTCTCTCTCATCATTGATGTTTCTCTCTCTCTCCTTCTCCCTTCCTCTCTGAAATCAATGAAAATATAAAGTAAATAAAATGAATGAGATTAGTTTTTTTGTTTGTGTGTTTTAGTTTTTTTGTTTTTGGTTTGTTTTTTTGGACTCCTTTTAAATGGCTTTAATTTAAAAAATTATCTTTAAAGAGATTATCTTTATTGTTGAGATGTTACAAATGCCCCCTTTTGTTCTCCCATTGACCCCTTCAAGCCTTCTCCTGCCCCCTGAGGCCCTCACCGCCCCATTCTCTGTGTCCATATGTTATGTATACAAGTTCTTTGGTTAATCTCTTCCCACCCACCCACCCACTCATTAAAAATGAGCCCTGCCCTAACCGGTGTGGCTCCGTGGATAGAGTGTGGGACTGTGGACTGAATGGTCCCAGGTTTGATTCCGGTCAAGGGCATGTACCTTGGTTGCAGGCACATCCCCAGTAGGGGGTGTGCAGGAGGCAGCCAATCAATGATTTTCTCTCATCATCAATGTTTCTATCTCTCTCTCCCTTCCTCTCTGAAATCAATAAAAATATATTGGAAAAAAAGAATTAACCAATGAAAGCATAAATAAGTGGAACAACAAATCAATGTTTCTCAATCAATCAATAAAAAAATCTTGGTAAGAGTATCGATCTCATGTTCAGTGTTCCTATCTCAATTACCAAAGAAAAAGAAAAAAAGAAAAAGACATTTGCAAATTCTAGCTTCTGTCCTTCCCCACCCAGAGCTTGTTATCCAAGATTAGTCATTGAATAGTCATGAGTAGTGAGTCATTGACACCCTCCTCATGCACGAAGGCTGCCTTCTAGGTGCTGCTATGAGATGCACAGGATAACTTCTCTGCCCGGCCTGTGTGGCTCAGTGGTTGATCATGACCTATGAACCAGGAGGCCACAGTTCAATTCCCAGTCAGAGCACAGGCCCGGGTTGTGGGCTCAATCCCCAGTGTGGGGTGTACAGCAGGCAGACGATCAATGATTCTCTCTCATCATTGATGTTGCTTCCTCTCCCTCTCCCTTCCTCTATACACACATATAGCTTCCGTCGGGAAGCGAGGAGTAGGGGGAAAGCAGATCTTCAGGTTAGGAGCAGAGTGGCCCGTCATTGGCAGGAGAAGATTGTTTGCTGAAGCCCAGAACTTACTGATGTCGGAGAGGGAGATGCATGGGGACATGCGGGGGGAAGATCCTTCACACCTGAAACAAGCCGCAACAGTTTCACATCACCCACCGAGCCTCACCAATCAAGTCACGCTGGCCAATGGGAGGGGAGAGGTTCCACAGCCAATCAAAGGGCAGGCATGGCCTTATAGTCTTGGCACCCACAGATGCTCTCTGATGGGGCCCAGCCTGGAGGACTAGCCTGGAGGACCAGCTGTCAAATTGGGTAAGGATGCCTTCTTTCGTCTCTCTCTCTCTCTCTCTCTCTCTCTCTCTCTCTCTCTCTCTCTCTCTCTCTCCCTCCCTCCCCCCTTCCTCTCTCTCCCTCTCTCCCTCTCTCCTCTCCTCTCCCCTCCCCTCCTCAGCACTTCCTGCAGGCCTACAGTGCATAAAGAACGAGGTAGCGAGCACCCAAAAGAACCAAGTCCTGCCCCTTGTTGCGGGAAGGATGCTCTCAGGGGAAAAGCATTCACATTCACGAGAGAGGTGCACCCAGCCCTTCTCTTGAAACCTCTGTGTCTCCAATGCTGAACCAGGTGCGAGAACAGGACTGAGGCTTCCTAGTTTTCTCAATTGGAAACGGAGGCCTGGCGGTAGCGCAGATGCTAAGAGTGTCCTCCCCATATGCTAAGGTTGCAGGTTTGATTCCCTGGCACATACAAAAATCAACCAATGAATGTATAAGTTGTAGAGCAACAACTCCCTCCCTCCCTCTCTCTCTCTCTCCCCTCAATAAATTAAAAAAATAAATAAAATGAAGCAAAATTGAATCAGAGACAGAGTTGGAGGACCTTGGGTAGCGGAACCAAGGAGAAAGGATGAGATCCCCAAAGCCAAAGTCTTAGACTTGGTTGGTCTCTTGGTTCTGATGGTGAGATTCACGGAACCTGTGGAGACAAATGAAAACCAGGTTCGGGCGAATTGCAGATGGGAGGGGCTGGCGGGCAGATGGGAGGTTTGCATGTGAGACCTGCTGTCCTGGTCGCTGAGATGGGTGACTGGCTTCCAGCTCCTAGTCTCTCACCATCGGGCGTTCTGGTGGGCCCGCACTGTACCCAGAATCACATGTAAATGATAACGTGGCTGCTGTCGGTCGGGCGTGGCCGCAGAAGTGGAAGGAGAGGGGGTGGTCAGGTGCTGTGAGTTGTGGAGACCGAGGCAGGCTGTGCCCAGACACGGTGTGTGAGTTGTTAGGGGGTTGCCCACGTCTGGACTCTGCAGCGCGCAGGGCGGGGGGGTTAACCTGCCTGCATCCGAAAGGGCTTCAGGGGACGCGCGCACTGTGTTCAGGAGATTTCAGCTAGAAAAGCAAGGAGAGAGGAAGGTTTAGGGAAAAGCGTTATGACCCAACTTTTTTTTAAAAAATTGTGGTAAAATAGCCATAAAACAGTTTCTATTTTTAACCGTTAAAATTTATCTATCTATCTATCTATCTATCTATCTATCTATCTATCATCTAATCTATCTATGAGAGAGGAGAGAGAGAGAGAGAGAGAGAGAGAGAGAGAGAGAGAGAAGCATTGATTTGTTGTTCCACTCATCCATATATTCATTGGTTGCTTCTCATATGTGCCCTGGCCGGGGATGGAGCCCACAACCCAGGCATGTGCACAGGTCAACATTCTATCCACTGAGCAACACTGGCCAGGGCCCTCCTCTTCATTGCCATCTCCTAGCGTGAGATCACCTTGACTTTCATGCCAGCTCTTTTGTCCTCCGTGACTGCCATTGTCCTCCGTGACTGCGCTATATGGCGGCGTGGTGCAGCAGGGACCCTCAGGATGCCATGGGCATGTCCCTCATGACATTCCTGAGGGGAAATGATCCTCAACGTGCTTCATATGGGTTACAACCTCTCGTCATAAACCCAGAGGAATGTCTGCTTATATGCACAGGGCACAGGTGAGAGCTTGCTCACCGAAACGTCATTCACCTTATTAAAAAAAAATCTAGAAAAATCTCTCCTAGCCCTGGCTGGTGTGGCTTCGTCTCAGAGCGTCCACCTGCGCACTGAAGGGTCCTGGGTTTGATTCAGGGCATGTACCTGGGTTGCAGGGTTGAGCCCTTGTCCCGATGGGGGCACATGTGGGAGGCAACCAATCAATGTGTCTCTCTCACATTAGTGTTTTTTCTCTCTTTCTCTCTCCCTCCCCGCCCCCGCTCTAAAAATCAATGGAAAAAATGTCCTCAGGTGAGGATTAACAAAAACCAACCAACCAACCAAACCAAAAAACCATCTACCAGTCAACTGTAGCATTAAGAAACTGGAATAGCCCTAATCAGTTTGGCTCAGTGGATAGAGCGCTGACCTGTGGACTGAGGGGTCCCGTGTTCGATTCCGGTCAAGGGCATGTACCTTGGTTGCGGGCACATCCCCGGTAGGGGGTGTGTAGGAGGCAGCTGATCGATGTTTCTCTCTCATCGATGTTTCTAACTCTCTATCCCTCTTCCCTCCTCTCTGTGAAAAATCAATACAATATTTTTTTAAAAAAATACAGGAAAAATTAAAGAAAAAAAGAAACTGGAATAGTGCCCTCGCCAGTTTGGCTCAGTGGATAGAGCGTCAGCCCTAGGATGAAAGGGTCTAGGTTCAATTCCGGTCAAGGGCATGCAGCTCAGTTGCAGGCTCGATCCTTGGCCCTGGATGTGAGCATGTGTAGGAGGCAACCAATTGATGTTTCTTTCTCTCCCCCTCTCTGCTACTTCCTCTAAAAATCAATGAAAAAGATCCTCGGTGAGGATTAACAAAACAAACTAACAAAAAAGAGATGGGAATAGCAGCAGTGGAATACTATACAGCAGGCAAACGGCCACATACAGCCACGTGGACGAGTCTTAGAAAAAGAGTGCCAATCCAAGCAGGCCATTCGCTAAAACGAATCCCCCGACATCAAGCCGTATCACTCAGAATGCACATCTAAGTTGAACACTTATATATGTCTTTCTCATTTTATTTTTTAAAATAAAAATGTGCTATTAAATTTTACCTGATTCTTACTAGCTTTTTAATGTGTTCATAAGAAAATTTTATTTCTGTTAAAATATCCTTTTTAAAATGCACGTTCCCATTGCAGTTGACATATAATATTGTGTTAGCTTTGTGTATACAGCACAGTGGGTAGGCAGTTACACAACTGACGGAGTGATCACCTGGTAAGTCGGTAGTCACTCCAGTGTGATGGGCTGTAATCCCGATGCTGTACTTCACATCCCACCACTGCTTTGTAAGTATCATCTTGTACTTCTTAGTCCTTCCACCTTTCATCCTGTTCTCTAACCCTCCTCCCCACGGACAGTCACCAGTCTGCCCTCTGTATCTATGAGTCTGTTTGTTTTGTTGGCTCATATATTTTGATTTTTAGATTCCACATGTAAGTGAGACCATAAGGTATTTGTCTTTCTCTGTCTGACTTCTTTCACTTAACATAATGACACCTTCCAGGCCCATCCATGGAAGACGTTATTCATTTTATGGCCAAGTCATATTCCATTGTATATATGCACCACATTTTCTTTTTTATTTTAAATTTATTAATCCTCGCCTAACAAGTTTGGCTCAGTGGATAGAGCCCTGTGGACGGAAGGGTCCTTGGTTCAATTCCGGTCAAGGGCAAGTACCTTGGTTGCAGGCACATCCCCAGTGCAGGAGGCAGCTGATCAATGTTTCTCTCCTATCAATGTTTCTAACTCTCTTTCCTCTCCCTTCCTCTCTGTAAAAAAAAAAAATCAATAAAATATATTTTTAAAAAATTTATTAATCCTCACCTGAGGATATTTTTTTCATGGGTTTTCAGAGAGAGTGGAAGGGAGGGGAAGAGAGAGAGAAACATCAATGTGAGAGACATGTTAGTTAGTTGCCTCCTGACCAGGGCCAGGACTGAGCTTATGACCGAGCATGTGCCCTTTACTAGAATTGAACCTGGAACCCTTCAGTCCGTAGGTGGACACTCTATCCACTGAGCCAAACCAGCTAGGGCTACATCACATCTTCTTCTTTTTTCCAAATATGTTTTTATTGACTTCAGAGAGGAAGGGAGAGGGAGAGAAACATTAATGATGAGAGAGAGTTATTGATCAGCTACCTCCTGCACATCCCACACTGGGGATTGAGCCCACACCTAGGCCTGTGCCCTGACTGAGAATTGAATCATAAGCTCCTGGTTCATAGGTCAACGCTCAACTACTGAACCACACCACCAGGCTGCACCACATCTTCTTTATCCCATTGTCTATCAGTGGGCACTTGGGTTGGTTCCATATCTTGGCTATCTTCTATCTATAATATATAAAAGCCTAAGCAATCCTTAAAATCTGTTAACTGAATGGCGGGTTGACCAGTTGCTATGATGCACACTGACCACCAGGGGGCAGACACTCAATGCAGGAGCTGCCCCTGGTGGTCAGTGCACTCCCACAGTCAACCTCCTGTGGCCACCCAACCTCCCGTAGTACCTTCCCCTGGACTGGGCAAGAAAGTCCTGATCGGCCTGATCATCAGGCAGAGGGACCCCACCTGTACTTGAATTCGCGTACTAAACCTCTATTGCAGTGGTTCTCAACCTTCCTAATGCCTCGACCCTTTAATACAGTTCCTCATGCTGTGGTGACTCCCCAACCTTAAAATTATTTTTGTTGCTACTTCATAATTGTAATTTTGCTACTGTTATGAATTATAATGTAAATATGTGATATGCAGATGTATTTAGGTGACCCCTGTGAAAGGGTTGTTCGACCCCCAAAGAGGTTGAGACCCACAATTTGAGAACTGTTGCTCTATTGTAAATAATAGACTGGAGCTACTTTCAATGGCTGAGATTAAACTCTCTAATCTCCTCATTCTTCCCCAGGAATCACTGATTTCTTGTTTTTGAATATTTCCACCTCCCCTCCCGCCTCCCCGGAGGAGTCTGAGCTCACAGTCCTGGGACACGATGGCTGAATCTTTTTATTCTGACGTTTGCTTGCTGTGGTACCTAAAGGAGCTGAGGAAGGATGAGTTCTGGAAATTTAAGGAGCTCCTCAAACAAGAACCCAAGCAATCTGACCTCAGGCCCATCCCGTGGCCGGAGCTGAAGAGGGCTTCCAGAGACCACCTGGCCGCGTTGCTGTGCAGGCACTACCCGGGCAAACAGGCCTGGGAAGTCGCGCTGAGGCTGTTTCAGCAGGTCAATCGGAGAGACCTCTGGGTCAAGGCCAAGGAGGAGATCAGAAGTAAGTGTGGCCCTGGTCCGTTTGACTCAGTAGATAGGGCGTCAGCCTGTGGACTAAAGGGTCCCAGGTTCGATTCTGGTCAAGGTCACTGACTGGGTTGCAGGCTTGATCCGGAGGGGTTGTGCAGGAAGCAGCCAATCAATGATTCGCTCTCATCATGGATGTTTCTATCTTTCTCTCCGGAAAAAAAAAAAAAAGTAAGTGTGTGATGCAGGGGTGGGAACCCAAGTTTGGGGAGGGGGGGGTGTACTGGTACCTCACAACAACGAAGGTGGGTATCTGGGAGCTTGCAATAACAAAGGTGATATCGTCCTCGAATAATGGTCACCCCTCTGTCCATTGAGAATGTGAGATGGGTCAAGGGGAGACTTGGCTGTGGTAGAGAAATGATAAGGCATCTCCATCTGTATGCGGGCCAGTGATGGCCAGCCAATGGCTAGTGCCTGAGACAGACTGTTTAGCTCAGTGGTGTCCCCATTCTTCAGTCCCAAGATGAGTCCATGCTGTCTCAGGAGACGGCATGGGACTTGGAGTCTGCAAGATGGAATTCCATATGATAGTTGTCCATCCTTTGACCAGACCTGCACAGGAAGCCAGGCGGAAGTCAATAGTAGGAAATAGTTGTAGAGAGCTCACGTTCCTGCTTTATAGGATGCACTTGTTTTTTTAAATCCTTACCAGAGGATATGTTTAATGATTTTTTTAGAGAGAGGAAGGGAGAGCGAGAGAAACATTGATATGAGAGAGATACATCTATTGGCTGCCTCCTGCAGGACCCTACTGAGCCACACTGGCCAGGCTTAAAATTTTTTTTTAATAAATTAAATTTATTGGGGTGGTATTGGTTAATAACATTATGTAAGTTTCAGGTATATAATTCTATAATACAACACCTGTATATTGGGTTGTACGTTCATCTCCCAACTTTAAAAAAAAGTTAAAAAATATTTTTATTGATTTCAGAGAGGAAGGGAGAGGGAGAGTGAGGTAGAAATGTCAATGATGAGAGAGAATTATGGATCGGCTGTCTTCTGCTGCACGTTCCCTACTGGGGATCGAGTTGAAACCTGGGTATAAGCCCTGACTGGGCTAATTGACCCCCTTTGACCCTCTTCATCTCACCCCACTCTCTTCCCCCTCCGGAAAGCACCACACTGTTGCCTGTGTCTGTGAGTTTGTTTGTTGCTTTCTGTTATATCCCCCACATGTGAGTGAAACCATAGGTTCTTGTCCTTTTCTGTCTGACTGATTTAATTTAGCTTAATGCTCTCAAGATCCACCCATGTTGCTGCACATGGCAATATTTCACTTTTTAAAAATTCCTGAAAGTGTAGCCTTAGAACTTTCATTACAATTATAGTTGGGATCGCAGTTTAGTATTTTATTCTTTTTAAAAACATATATGTATTTTATTGATTTTTTTTACAGAGTGGAAAGGAGAGGGATAGAGAGCTAGAAACATTGATGAGAGAGAAACATCGATCAGCTGCCTCCTGCACACCTGCTACTAGGGACGTGCCCACAGCTGAGGTACATGCCCTTGACCTGAATCGAACCTGGGACCCTTCAGTCCGCAGGCCGACGCTCTATCCACTGAGCCAAACTGGTCAGAGCCAAAGCCTAGTATTTTAAAATTTAATTTTGTTGATGCATAATTGTATATGGGTTATATTTGTTTTGGGTGTGCAATATAGTGATTTGACGTTTTTATACCTTATAATATGATCACCCCACTGATTCTAGTAACCACCTGCCACTGTGTAAACTTATCACAGTACTATTGACTATATTCCCCTCCCCCTTTGCACCCATCCACCCACCCCCCCCTTTCTGGTAGATTCCTTTGGTCTCTGTTTCTATGAATCTGTTCTCGATTCCTTTGTGCGTTTGTTTTGTATACGACCCAGCAATTCCACTTTTGGGTGTCTGTCCAAAGGAAACAAAACCACGAATTTGAAAAGATGTATGTCACCCCTATGTCCACTGCAGCATTCTGTTCAACTGTCAAGCTATGGAAGCAACCCAAGTGCCCACAGACAGACAATGCATAAAGATGTGGTGCTTATATACAGTGGAATATTACTTGGCCATAAAAATAATGTCTCATCACTTATGACAATATGGATGGATCTAGAAGGTATTATACTCAGTGAAATAGGTCAGACAAAGAAAATATAGTTTCACTTATATTTTGTCATTTTTCATGGCTGGATAGTATTCCCTGTGTGTGTGTGTGTGTGTGTATATATATATATCCCACACCTTTTTTATTCCATCATTCCTTGTCTTAGCTATTGTGAATGGACGCATTTTTAAAAAATTTAAATTCTCTATTGTTGAAAGTATTACACGTCTCCTTTCCCCTCCATTGACCTCTCTCCAGCCACCCCCACCCCCCAGCACATGCCCTCACCTCTGTACTGTCTGTGTCTATGGGTTATGCTTATATGCATGCATATAAGTCCTTTGGTTGATCTCTTACCACCCCCCTCCCCTGCCTTCCCTCCGAGGTTGGATGGTCTGTTTGATGCTTCTCTGTCTCTGGATTTATTTTAGTTCATCAGTTTATGTTGTTCATTATATTCCACAAATGAGGGAGATCATGTGATATTGACCTTTCTCCGACTGGCTTATTTTGCTTAGCGCAATGCTCTCCAGGCTCATGCATGCTGTTGCAAATGGTAGGAGTTCCTTCCTTTTTACAGCAGCGTAGTATTTCAGTGTAGATATGCCACATTTTTTTTTAATCCACTCATCTGCTGATGGGCACTAAGGCTGTTTCCAAATCTTCGCTATTGTAAATTGTGCTGCTAGGAACATAGGGGTGCCTATGTGCTTTCTGATGGGTGTTTCTGGTTTCTTGGGATATAGTCCTAGAAGTGAGGTCACTGGGGCAAATGGGAGTTCCATGTTTTAAATGATCTCCTATTCTGTTCTTCTGAACTCAGATAAGATCAACCCGTATAAAAGCCACGTGGAGAAAAAGTTCTTTGACATATGGCAGAAGGAGACGTGCCTGGCGGTGCCCGAGAGCTTCTACGTGGAGTCCACCAAGGCCCAGTTCGAGAGCCTGAGTAGGGCGTTTGCGGCCGACCAGGCGGGCGAGCACTCGGTCACGGTGGCCCTGGGCGGCTCGGAGGGGGCAGGGAAGACCACGCTGCTGAGGAAGGTGATGCTGCAATGGGCCGCGGGCAACCTCTGGAAGGACCGCTTCACCTTTGTCTTCTTCCTCAACTGCTGCGAGATGAACGACATCGTCGAGACCAGCCTGGTGGCCCTCCTCTCCAGGGACTGGCCCGAGTGTTCCGAGCCCATCCACGACGTCTTCTTGCAGCCCGAGAAGATCCTGTTCATCATCGACTGCTTGGAGGACCTGAAATTCGACGTGGACATGGACGACGACCTGTGCCGCGACGTGGAGCAGCCGCAGCCGGTGCACGTGGTCCTGCGGAACCTGCTGGAGAGGACGCTGCTGCCCGACGCCTCCCTGCTGGTCTCGCTGGGCGCGGAGGGACTCAGGAAGTTCTTCTACCTGCTGTGCCACCCCGTGTTCGTGCACATGCCCGGCTTCTCGGGCCACCTCAAGTGGCTCTACTTCTCCCGCTTCTTCCAGGACAAGGACCAGGCCGCCCAGGCCTTCAGTGTGGTGAGGGACCACTCCTCGCTGTTCGTCCTGTGCCAGTACCCGCTGGCCTGCTGGCTGGTGTGCGAGTGTCTGAAACACCAGCTGCAGCGCCGCCAGCCCCTGGGGGTGAAGTCGCAGACCAACACGTGCCTCTACGCGTCCTTCCTGACCAGCGTGTTCCAGCCGGAGCGCATGGGCTGGGCGCTGGGCCACAGCCGCGGCCGCCTCAAGAGCCTGTGCGCCCTGGCGGCCGAGGGCACGTGGGCCGGCAGCTTCACCTTCCAGTCCTGGGACCTGCGCCGCCACGGGGTGTCCGAGGCCCACGCCCTGGCCTGGGTGCGGATGCGGCTGCTGCGCCAGAACGGGAACCACTGGGTCTTCCCGCACAGGTTCCTGCAGGAGTTCTGTGCGGCCCTGTGGTACCTGCTCAGGCCCCCGCAGGAGCCGCCGCAGCTCCGCATCGGCAGCGCCACGGAGCTGGTGGCGGCTGCCATGACCGAGGCGCCCCTCTACCTGGTGCGCACGGCGCTCTTCGTGTTCGGCTTGGCCACGGAGCGCGTGGCCGGCCTGCTGGAGGCGGCCTGGGGGTTCGGGCTGGCCGGGGGCCTGCGGGAGGAGATCATGCAATGCCTGCGGGGCTTGAGCCGGCAGGCGGCCCACCACGAGCTGCAGATCAACTTCCAGGAGCTGTGCGGCAGCGTGTTCGAGACGCAGGACCCGGGCTTCGCCACGCAGGTGATGAGCATGTTCCGGGACGTGAACATCTACATTGGCAGCTCCGACGACCTGATGGTCTACGCCAGCTGCCTGCAGCACGCCCTCCACCTGCAGGTCCTGCACCTGTGCGTGGAGAACGTGTTCTCCGAAGACTGCGGAGCCATGTTAGAGTGAGTGCAGCAGCCCATGCCTCCCCCCATTCCCCCCCAAGCCCGCCCCCACCACGTCTGTGGCTCACTTGCTGCCACCCCCACTGGGAATTTCATGGGTCCTTATACTTTTGCGCTTAAAAAGAAACAGCAACATACGCGGATTTTATCTTTTTTACTAGAGGCCTGGTGCAAGAAATTCCTAGGGGTAGGGTCCCTAGGCCTGGCGGCGGGGTCTTCCTTCGCTCCGGGCTGCCCCCTGGTGGTCAGCGCATGTCCTAGCAAGTAGTCAATTCCCTGCCTAACTCCCAAGGGGACAATTTGCATAGTAGTCTTTTATTATCTTTTAAATTGTATCTTTTTAAATCCTCACCCGAGGATATTTTCCCACTGATTTTAGAGAGAGAGTGGAAGAGAGAGGGAAAGGCAGACAGTACTCACAGCGATGGGTTGTCTCCTACAGGCGCCTGGCTCGACAGTGGGGGGTGGAGACGAGGAAGGGGCGGGGAGGAGCCTGCCATGGAGGTACCTGCCCTTGACTGGAATGGAACCACAGACCAACGCTCTATCCACTGACCGACACAGGCTGGGGCAAAATGTGGCTTTTAATAGAAAATTTGTTAGCTGTGACCACGAGTGGTGACTTCTGAAGGTTATCCATCTGTAGAGACACGGATAAATGTGTTTTTTTAATTCTTATTTATTTACTGATTTTAGAGAGAGGAAAGGGGAAAGAGGGAAACATCGATTTGTTGTTCTACTGATTCCTGCATCCATTGGTTGATTCTGTACCTGCCTGACCAGCGATCGAACCTACAACCTTGATGCGTAGGGACGACACTAACCAACTGAGCTCCCTGGCCAGGGTCTCTCTGTTTTTTCACCTTTTGGCCTGTCAGCAAGTAGAGGGCACCAGCTCACACCTCAGCTCTCAAATGCATCCCGCCTTTCACATTCGTTTTAAAAATTTTTAAATTTTAATGGAGGCAAATGGACATGGGCCGTTACCTGAGTTTCAGTGGCACAACATCGTGATTCAGTATTTTATGTTGTGACATGATCACAAGTCTAGTGAACACCTGGCACCACAATAGCTACTGCAGCATTTTCTTGGTCTTGCGACAATGCCAGGTAAGACCTACTGTCTTATAACTGGAAACACACACTACATTATTATTAACTGCAGTCATGCTGCTATTACACCCCTAGGACTTACTATGGAATACCTGTATGGTCATTTTTAAAAAATGTATATATTTATTGATTTCAGAGAGGAAGGGTGAGGGAGAGAGAGATAGAAAAATCAATGATGAGAGAGAATCATAGATCAGCTGCCTCCTGCACACCTCTTACTGGGGTGCCCTTGACCGGAATCAAACCCTGGACCCTTCAGTCCACAAGCCAATGCTCTATCCACCAAGCAACACCAGCTGGGGCTTGTTTTTGTTTTTAATCCTCACCTGACAATACATTCATTGACCTCAGAGATAGGAAGGGAGACACAGATGGGAAGAAACATCGATGTGAGAGAAACATCGGTTGGTTCCCTCCCATGCATACCCTGGCCAGTGATCAAACCTGAAACCTGGGTATGCGCCCTGATGGGGAATTGAACCCACAACCTCTTGGTGCACGGGATGATGCTCCAACCAGTGGAGCCACCCAGCCAGGGCTGTGTGGTCCTGTTTTTGGATACGATTCCCTGTTCACTAATGGATTATCCAGCACCAACCTTTGCTCATAAAATCAAGTATTATCCCTTCAAAGAGGAAGAAATGGAGGCAGAATAAGACTGAGTCATTTGCACAGGTCCCATAACTCACAAGTGGCTCCAACAGGATTTGATCCCATTGTTATGGGCCCAGCGTCTGTTCTTTCTGAGCCACGTTGACTCAGTTTACCTGGCTGCACCTCTCTGTGTTCAGGCCTGGGTGGCTGTCAGCTTGGTGGGGCTCTGGGAACAGTGTCTTGCATGTTCTGAGAACGTCCTGAGTTGAATGTCGCCACGTGTGTGGCATGGTGTCTGTCTCCCCACAGCTACAACCAGAAACTCTCCTTCTGGCGGAACCTGTGCTGCGTGTTCACCACCAGCAAAGACTTCCAGGTGCTGGATTTGGACAGCTGCGTTTTCAACGAGGCCTCCCAGGCGATCCTCTGGAAGGCGCTGGCTCAGCCCACTTGCAAACTTCAAAAGTTGTTGTAAGTGGGGTGTCACCCTGTTTTTTTATAGTAGACATCCATTCTCTCCACTCTGGCTTTTAAACAAGTAAGTATGGTTAGTATGCAATCTTATCTATATATATAAAAACCTAAGCAACCATTACCATGGGTCGACCACTCGCTATGAGTCTCACTGACCACCAGGGGACAGCTCCTGCGTTGATCATCTGCCCCCCGGTGGTCAGTGTGTGTCACAGTGACCAATTTTTCCCAGTAGTTCTGCAGTTACGGTCAATTTGCATGTTACCCTTTTATTATAGAGGATGCTGCAATGAACATAGCAGTGCATATATCCTTTTCAGTTTGTGTTTTCATTTTCTTTGGATAAGTACTCAGTAGTAGGATCACTGGGTCATAGCCCCGTTTTAATTTTTTGAGGCAACACCACACTGTTTTCCACAGTGGCTGCATCAGCCTGCATTCCAGCAGCTGTTCATGAGGGTTCCCTTTTCTCCACATCCTCACCTGCACTTGCTTGCGTATTTACTTCTGGTAGCCATTCTGGCAGGTGTGAGGTGACACCTCATCGTGTGTTTAATTTGCATCTCTCTGCTGATCAGTGATGTCCGGTATCTTTTCACGTGTCTGTTGGCCATCTGATGTCCTCTTTGGAGAAATGTCTTTTCAACGTTTTGTCTATTTTTTTTAATCAGATTGTTTATTTTTTTTTTTGTTATCACATTGTATGAGTTGTGTATATATTTTGGATATTAACCTTTTCTCAAACATATCATTTAGGAATGTGTTCTCCCACTCAGTAGATCGTCTTTCCATTTTCTTGTTGGTTTCCTTTGCTGGGCAACAGCTTTTTAGTTTGATAAACCAATGTGTCCAAAGACAGCTCAGAGAGCGTCACTTGATAGAAAAGTTTGAGCAAGAAACAGACTTTTGGCAAACAGGGAGACGGCAAAACGGAACGTGGCCCTGGCTAGCCTCTCAGCTGGGTGGAGCATCATCCCCTAAACCAAAAGGTTTCAGCTTCAATTCCTGGTCAGGGCACACACATAGGTTGTGGGTTCGATTCCTGGGCACATATGTACGTGTTGGGTTCAATCCCAGTCAGGACACTTTGGTGGGTTGTGAGTTCAATCCCTGATCAGGGCACATACAGAGGTTTGGGGTTCAGTTCCCAGTTAGGACACATACCCCAAGCCGTGGAGCCCTGGGGCCTGTCACTGCCTGAAGGCCCCAGGGAAAGAATTTGCAGGCGGGAGTAGCCAGGGTTCTCCGAGCAGCCTGGTGGGCCGAGCGGGGGCAGGAAGAGCTGGGAGGAGGTGCCTGCTTGGTGCTTGGACTTCAGCCCCTGGCCCCCCATCTCATCCTTGGCAGGTACAACTTTGCTTCTGACGTGGGAGCGAGCTCAGACTTCTTCAAGGCCCTTGTGCACAACCCCCACCTGACCTACCTGAACATGCACGGCACCGACCTGTCCTCCCAGGAGGTGGCGCAGCTGAGCGAGGCGCTCAGGCACCCCATGTGCAGCATCCAACAGCTGATGTGAGTCTCCTGGCGGCTTGGGGAGTGATGTACTTTTGACACTCAGAGTCTTTGACTCCCATCACTTCCTTCTCAGCACCTGTCCCTGGCCCCCTCCCGCCCCCGTCCCGGCCCCCGCGAGGGCCAGGAGCTGGTTTTCTAACTGCATTAGGGCTCAGATGGGGTTTTTCTCAGCCTCGAAGCTATTGACAAATCATCAGCTCATCAGACTGAGCGCCAGGTAATCCCTCTGTTGGGGGCGCTATTGAGCGACTCCCTGGCCTCCACCCACTCAGCACACAATCACACACACGTCTCCAGACACCACAACCACACACACACACACACACACACACACACACATCGCTCTGACATTTTCCTAACATCAGGGAGAGGCAAACAAAGGCTAGCAAGGAGAGCCCTGGATGCTGTGGTTCAGTGGATAGAGCATCGGCCTGCAGACTAAAAGGTCTCAGGTTCGATTCTAGCCAATGGCACATGCCCGGGTTTCAGGCTTGATTCCCAGTAGGGGGCGTGCAGGAGGCAGCCGATCCATGATCCTCTCTCATCATTGATGTTCCTCTCTCTTCCTCTCCCTTTCCTCTCTAAAATCAATACAAGTATTTTTAAAAGGTTAATAAGGAGAATGGAGTTTCATTTTCTGTGTTAGATGTCTGAAATGTGGCCATTGGGTTGGCAGGTGCAGAAGTAGAAGCTGGGTGTGGCCCATGTCTGATTAAAAAACTTTTTTTATTCCTGGCCGGTGTGCTCCGGGGTTGGACACCCGCGGTGCGCCTGGAGGTTGCCAGTTCATTCTGGTCAAGGCACATGCTTGATGTTGGTCTCTCATGTCGATGACTCCCTCCCTCCTCCCTCTCTCAAGTCTATTGAGAAATCTTAAAAAAATATGTTTTTCAATTACACTTGACATACAAAAATATATTACTTTTAGGTGTATAGTCTAGTGATTAGACATTTATATAGTTTAAAAGGGACCCCCAGTAAGTCTACTCCCCACCTGGCACCATACACAGTTCTTACAATATTATTTTTTAATATAGTTTATATATTTTTGTTGATTTCAGAGAGGAAGGGAGAGACAGAGAAAGAGAGAGAAAGAGAGACATTAATGATGAGAGAGAATCATTGATTGGCTGCCTTCTGCACATCCCCTGCTGGGGATGGAGCCCACAACCCGGGCATGTGCCCTTGACAGAAATTGAACCTGGGACCCTTCACTCCGCAGGTTGACACTCTATCCACTGAGCCTAACTGACTGGGGCAATTAGCACAATAATATTGACTATATTCCCTGTGCTGTACTTTACATCCTGGTGCTTTTTACACTGGGTAATTTGAACTTCTTAATCCCTTCACCTTTTTCACCTGGTCCCCCAAGACCCTCCCCTCTGGTAACCCTCAGTCTGTTCTCTTAAACATATCTACACTAATAAAAGAAAAACATGCACATTAACCATCACTCCATCACTCTGCCATTCTGTTATACCCACCAGCCAATCAGGAGTAAGTATGCAAATTGACCCAACTAAGGTGGCGGCAGCCATGGAGCTAGAGCAAGCAGGAGGCTTGGCGATGGAGGAAGCCAAGCTTCCCGCCTGCTCTGGCTGGCCCTGGGCTCCACTCAAGGCTATAAAGTTTTAATTATAGAAGGTAAATAAATCCCAGACACCTGCTTCTAGCCCATCCTGGCCTCTACTCAAGGAGGCACTGAAAAAAAAAAGAAAAAGAAAAAGGAGAGGCTGGGAGCTTGGGTAACTGGGGGACATGGCCAGCCTGAAAATGGTCATCAGCCCCTCACCCAGGCTGGCCAGGCCCCACAGCGGTACCCCCCAACCTTAAAGGGCTGTGGGCAGCCTGAAAACGGCCCTCAGCCCCTCATTCAGGCTGGCCACACCCCATGGGATGAGGGTCCCTCCTGGAGGGCTTAGCCAGCCTGCAAACAGCCATCAGCCCCTCACTCATACTGGCCAGGCACCCCAGTGGAGACCCCCACCTTGAAGGGGTATGGCCAGCCTGAAAACAACGCTCAGCCCCTCACCCAGGCTGGTCAGGCACCACAAAAGGACCCACACCCTGATCCGGGACACCCTTCAGGACAAACCAGCCGGCCCCCACTTGTGCTCCAGGCCTCCATCCTATATAATAAAAGGGTAAGATGCAAATTGATCCTAACAGCAGAACATCTGGGAATGACTGGTCATTATGACACACACCACCAGGGGCAGACGCTCAGTGCAGGAGATGCCCTCTGGTGGTCACTGCACTCCCACAGGGGGAGCTCTGCTCAGCCATAAGCCAGGCTAATGGCTGCTAGCGCAGCAGTGGTGGAGGGAGCCTTTCCTGTCTCCTTAGTAACACTGAAGATGTCTGACTGCAGCTTAGGCCTGCTCCCTGCTGGCAATTGGACATACCCCAATGGCTCCGGGGCTGCCAGAGGGATGTCTGACTGCCAGCTTAGGCCCGAACGCCTCAGGTGCAGGCGTAAGCCAACAGGTGGACATCCCCCAACGGGTCCCAGACTGCGAGAGGGCACAGGCCGGGCTGAGGGACCCACTGAGTGCACAAATTTTTGTGACCAGGTCTCTAGTATATATATAATTATTGATTTCAGGGAGGAAGGGAGAAGAAGAGAGAGAGAGAGAAACATCAATGATGGGAGAGAATAATTGATTGGCTGCCTCCTGTATGCCCCCCACTGGGGATAGAACCCACAACTAGGTCATGTGCCCTTGACCCGAATAGGGCCCCCGCTATATCCACTGAGCCATACCAGCCAGGGCCCTGTGCCTGTGTTTACACCTGGCACTTTGATATTGTACTTCTTAACCCCTTCACCTTTCCCACCCGCCCCCAAGCCCCTTCCCTCTGGCGACCCTGGGTCTGTTCTGTTTGTCTTTGCCAATGAGCCCTGCACTGCCTCGCTCACCTGCCTGCGCCCGTGTCCCCTCCCCCCACTGGCGCAGGCTGGGCAAGTGCGACATCACAGATGAGGCCTGCGAAGACATCACGCTGCTCCTGGTGAGCAGCCGGAAGCTGAAGCTGCTGTCGCTGATGGAGAACCCGGTGATGAACAGTGGCGCCCTGCTGCTCAGCGAGGGGCTCAAGCACCCGGACTGCGTCCTGGAGTCGCTGCTGTAAGTGGGTCCAGGCGGTGGCCTCATGGACCCCTCAGCCCTCAGGGCAACCCAAGCTGCCCTGGCCGGTGTTGCCCAGAGGATAGAGCCTCAGCCTGATGACTCCAGGGTCCCGGGTTCCATTCCTCTCCAGGGCACATGCGGGTTGCGGGCTGGATTCCCCAGTGGGGGCCGTGCAAGAGGCAGCGATCAGTGAATCTCTCATCATTGATGTTTCTCTCTCTCCCTCTCCCTTCCTCTCTGAAATCAATACAAATACATTTTTAAAAAGAAAAGAAAAAAAACGAGGCCCTTCCCCTCCAGCCCCGACCTCTGGCCTGCAGCTCTCCCACCCCCACATCCCTCTCTTCCCTTCCCCTGGGTGGGGGGTGGTGGTGAGGCCCTGGAGGTAATGGGTGATGAGGGGGGGGAGTCCCAGTGGATCCTGGGGGCCTGTGGGGCCCAGGACACCCAGGGGAATGGCAGCGGTGACTCTGGGTGCCAGCCAGGGCTCTTTCTGTGGATCGCCCCAGCTGGGGAGGGCGTCTCCGTTGCGCCTTGGGGTGTGTGGAGAAGGGGGTTTTTTCTTGCAAGTCTTCCCAGCTGGGACCGCGCAGTGCCCTCCCTTCTATCCCCTCCCCCAGCCCTGGTTCCGCACTCCGAAGGCGCCTAGCAGCCGACTTAGAACTGGCTGGACCAGGGGAGCGGGACTGTTGAATTAAAACAAAGCACCGGAAAGCCCGCGCAGGTGAAGGGGAGCAGCTGGAACTCTCCTAAGGTGGCCAAACGCCTCATCTAATGAGTGATCCGCAGGAATGGATGAAGGAGATTCCCACTGTCCCTTCCTCCCTCCCTACTGTCCAGCGAAGCCACAGCCAAGGGCATGGGCTTGGCGGACTCAGCGGGGAAAGAAGACCCTGTTGAGGTTGACTCAGGTCTGGCAGGGAAGAGACAGGAGAGTGTAGAGTAAGTGGAGGCCCTGGGCGCTCCTGCCCTGCTTCTTCTCCAGGGGGCGGGGAGGGGGACACGCCGGCCTTGCAGCCCTGGTGAAATACCACTCCTCTGATCGTTTTTTCTCATTGACCTGGTGGTGGTGGTGGGGCTCTCCCTTTTGGCGCCAAGCACCCGGCTGCTCTGGGGACAGTGCCAGGTGAGGAGTGTGACCTGTCATACGGGAACACACGTGTCCTAAGGCAGGCTCAGGGAGGACAGAAACCTCCCGTGGAGCAGAAGGGAAAAGCTCGCGGGATCTTGATTTTCAATACAAATACAGACCATGAAAGCGGGGCCTCACGCTCCTTCTGACCTTCTGGGTTTTAAGCAGGAGGTGTCACAAAGCCACCACAGGGATAACTGGCTTGTGGCAGCCAAGTGTTCATAGCGAGGTCGCTTGTTGATCCTTCGATGTCAGCTCTTCCCATCATTCCCATCGTTGTGAAGCAGAATTCCCCACTCATGAGATTGCTCACCCACTGACAGGGAAGGTGAGCTGGGTTTAGATCTTCGGGAGACAGGTTAGTTTTACCCTCCTGAGGACTTGTTGTTGCCATGGTGATCCTTCTCAGTAGGTGAGGAACCGCAGGTTCAGACAGTTGGTGGATGTGCTTGGCGGAGGAGCCCCTGGGGCAAAGCTGCCATCAGTGGGATTATGGCTGAAGTCTCTAAGTCAGAATCCCGCCCAGGCGGAGCGACAGGGCAACGCCACAGAGACTTGGCCTCTGATAGCGGGACCTGCCTTCCCCTCCAGCGGACAGTTGCTCCCCCCCCCCCATCAGTGCTGAGAGCCCTTCCTCCTGGGAAACGGGGTGCGGTGGGAAAGGGGGCTGCTTCCTCGCCGGTCACGCAAGGCACGCTGTTTGCTCTTCGGGAACCTGGTGCTAAACCACTTGTAGACGACCTGCTTCTGGTTCGGGTTTCATTTGTAGCAGAGCAGCTCCCTCGCTGCTATCTATTGAAAGTCAGCCCTGGACACAAGGGTTTGTCTCCTCCGGCTTCTCTCCTTCCCCGGGGGGTGGCCGCTCCCCACCCCCCACCGTGGTGGCGCTACAGCCCCCGGAAGGAAGGGGGAAACTGCGCGCTCCCGTGGGGGCCAGAGCCGCTGGCAGCGTAGGTTTCTATTCCTTCCTTTTGAGTGCCGGCTCAGCGATAGTTCCCTCCTCTCCCAAACCCCGCTAGGGCCTTTGCCCCGGGCTGATGGGGGAAGTGGGGGTGGGTGGCGGCGGATGCAGCTTCTTTCCCAGGGTGGCCGAGGGCCGGCTTCTCCTCCCCATCTTTTCCTCCCCCTCCGACGAGCGTCATGAGCAAAACAGCTGGTTGGCGCGGGCAGGCCCACTGCGAGGGACAGAAGGTTGCCGGGTGCCTCTGGTCGACCAGATGGCCTGGCCCAGACTTAGTCTCTGGCGGCAGTGGGGACTGCAAGAGATAGGGTCGACCAGATGGCCTGTCCAGACTTCATAATAGACAGGGTCGACCAGATGGCTGGCCCTGACTTAGTCTCTAAGAACCGCAACAGATAGGGTCGACCAGATGGCCTAGCCCAGACTTAATAATAGGGTCGACCAGATGGCCTGGCTCAGACTTAATAACAGATAGGGTCGACCAGATGGCCTGCCCAGATTTAATAATAGACAGGGTCGACCAGATAACCTGCCCAGACTTTGTCTTTGGTGGGCCAGAGTGATTGGATTGACCAGTTTGTCTGTGGAGACTCCCGCAATGAGAGATTGAAGACAAGGGACTGGCAATTGATTGGGGGCGGGGTATGGGGCGGGGCTGGGTCCAGGGGCGGAGCCGGGGCCTAAGACCAAATAAATGTTGACAGAATATTTAAAAAAAAAGAAAGAAAAGAAAAAAGGATTCAGCCCTGGCAGGTGTTGCTCAATGGCTAGAGTGTCTGCCTGTGCCCCAAAGGGTCACAGGTTCGATTCCTGGTCAAGGACACATACCTGGGTTACAGGTTTGATCCCAGGTCTTGGTTGGGTGCAAGCGGGAGACAACCAGTTGATGTGTCTCTCTCACATCAGTGTCTATCTCTGTCTCTCTTTCTCTCTGTGTCCCTCCCTGTCTTCCACTCTCTAGAAATCAATGGCAAAAATATTCTTGGGTGTGAGGATTAACAAAAGAAAACAAAGAAAGGGGAAAAAAAAGGAATTCAGCTCTGGTCAGTGTGGCTCTATTGGTTGAATGCTCTTACCTGCTTACCAAGAGGTGATGTGTTAGAGTCCAGGTCAGGGCTCCATCCCCAGTAGGGGGCGTGTAGGAGGCAGCCCATGGATGTCTCTCTCTTATCGGTGTTTCTCCCTCTCTCTCTCTCAAAAAAATAAATAAAAACACATTAAAAAAAAAACACAAAAAGAAGGTGTTTATTGGATTCCTTTCAGGTACAGGGCTTCCTAAGGAGCCTGTTGTTATCCTGCTGCTGCTCATGTAGGAGGAGGTGACCGCTCCCTCTGCTGGGGCTCCGCAGGAAGGGAGCAGAGTGCAGGCTTGGTTTGCCTGTGGGGCCACAGGAAACTTGGTGTTAAATCAGAAAAACTCTGTGCTGCCTGAAGTGGGGGTGGGTGCAGGGGCAGTCACGTCTATGGGAGCGCAGGGTCCTCCAGAAGCAGGCCTTCTATTTGCCTTGGCTGGTGGCTCCGTTGGTAGGTTTGTCTCAAAAGGTTACAGATTTGATTCCAGTCGGGGCACATATCCAGGTTGAAGTTCCATCCCCACTCATTCATTGCACATACCAGAAGCAACCAATTGATGTTTCTCTCTCACATTGATGCCTCTCTTTCTCTCTTCTCATTCCCGAACCCCAGATCAATAAACATATCCTCAGGTGAGGGTAAAAAATACACCCAACTTTTATTTGTGTGTGTGTGCGCCCACATGCAGGTGTGCAGGTGTGTACAGACATATGCACATACACGGTGGCATTTAAAATAGAGGAGAACTGGAATACTGTTACTGAGATGGCTTTTATTTATTTAACATTAATTTTGTTGACTGATAATTACATAGTGGAAGAGAGGAGGAGAAGGAGAGAGAGAAACATCACTGTGAGAGAGACACATTGACTGGTTGCTTCCTGACAAGAGCTGGGGATCAAGCCTGCAACCAAAGTACATGCCCTTGACTGGAATCGAATCCAGGACCCTTCAGTCTGCAGGTTGATGCTCTATTCACTGAGCCAAACTGGCCAGGGATGAGATAACTTTTTAGACTGTGAAAGAAATTCAACAGTAAAATAAATTCCAAGAATAGTAAACATCAAAACCAAACTACTTAATTTATTGACAAGAGGGAAGAGAGAGAGAGAGAGAGAGAGAGAGAGAGAGAGAGAGAGAGAGAGAGATCTGTTTATTGTCCCACTTATTGATGCATTCACTGGTTGGTTGACTCTTATATGTGCTCTGACCAAGAATCGAACCTGTGACCTTTTGTTGTATGGGACCACCAACGGAGTCACACCAGCCAGGGCAACTGCTACACATTTTAATCCTCTTATTTTTACTCAAATGAGTGCTGGGTATGAGGAACGGTAAAGATTTTGCATGTGCCTTCAGGAAACTGTTACCGCACGCAGTGTAAACAGTGCGTGGTGTGTGCGTGTGTCTCTCTGCAGACTGACGTACTGCTGCCTCACCTCTGACGCCTGTGACTACATCGCCCAGGCCCTCGTGCGGAGCACCTCTCTATCCCTTCTTGATCTGGGGTCCAATTTTCTGGAAGACAGTGGAGTGAAGCTTCTCTGTGAAGCGTTGGGGCAGCCAAGCTGCAACTTACAGCAGCTGTGGTAGGTCTGGTTACGATTGACTCAAATGTCAGGTGGTTTCTGGTGTTGGCGTCCTGTCCTGCAAAGGACACAGGAAGGAGGGAAAGCGTGGGAAAAAAACGAGGCTAAGTGTTGACCCCACCTGGTACTTCCAGGAATGCCAGTGGTGTATTGATGCGTGCGTCTCTTAATTAAAGGGCGCCTGGAATTTTGGGACATGCTCCTCTGTAGTTGGGTCTCGGGGTCCTCCGTGCCCTAGACTAGTGGGTGAATGTGTGAGGGCGCCTCTCCTCTCCCCATGAGGATAAGGATATCACCCACCTGAAAGAATTGAGGCACGAATGGGAATGATGCACATACAGAAATATTGCCAATGATTTGCCCATGACCAGCACTTGATTGATAACAGTAGGAGATGCCTCATGGGAGCATTCATTCCTCCTGTGGGCAGATGATGAACGTGGTAACTGAATTTCATATGCACACATAGATGCACACACACTTGTGAGTGTGAGGCTGCAAGTAAGTTTGTGTTTGCACATATATGGTGGTTTCTCAGTCTCAGCATTTCACATCTGGCTCAGATAATTGTTTGTCATGGGAGTGCTGTTCTATGCGTTGTGGATGTTTTAACCCAACAGGGATGTCGGTAGCACCGTGTCCTAATGTGGCAAGCAAAAATGTCTCCAGGCATTGCCCAGTGTCCTCTGGGAGGGGCATGGGCAAAAATCATCTCTGCTTGAGAACCACAGATAAGTGTACACACAGCAGTACACACATACACATGCATGTATCAGATGTATTACACATAAGTGTGTATGTATGTGTGCTTATATATGCATGCCCATAGACACTCACACATGCAGATATACATGTCAGATGCATGCACATGTGGGTATATGTGTGCATGTATATACAGACACACATGTATGTTAGCGGGTGATGAGTCCTGTGGGGAAGCATGAGCTTAAATGCAGCGAGAAGACTGGGACATGATACTATGTAAGTATTCAGGGCAGTCCTCACCAAAAGGTGACATTTGTGGAGAGATTTGAAGGGCGTGAGGAGTAGCCTTGCTGGTATTTGAGCCGAGAGCATTCCCACCAGTGAGAACACTAAGAGCAGAGGCCCTGGGCAGAGGGGCTATGAGGGCAGAGAATTGCAGGGAGTCCAGGGTGTTGGGCTGAGGAGGTGGAACTGAGAAGTTGTAGGATCATCATCACCACCATCACTATCATCACCATCATCACAATCACCATGACCACCATGACCCTATAATCACTACTACCATCACCATAATCTTCACCACCATCATCATCTCCAGCACCATCACTATTAGCATCACCATACCATCATCACTATTATCAGCATCACCATCACAACCATAATCACCATCACCACCACCACCATCACTTCCATATCACCTCTGGCATCATCATTATCATCATCATCACCGTCTCCTGCATCATCACTGTCATCACCATCACACCATCATCATCTCAGAAGCCCTCAGGCATTTCATCCTTCATAGCAATAAGCGAAAGTAAGCTGAGACATTCAAGACTGGACCTCATGATTGTGTCTATGTGTGTGTGTGTCCCCCCCCTCAGGTTGGCAGGTTGTTACCTCACTCCCGTTTGCTGTGAGGATCTTTCTACTGTTCTTATTAGCAACGAAAAACTGAAGACTCTGAAACTAGGGGACAATAAAATACAAGATGCTGGTGTGAAACAGTTATGTGGGGCGTTGAAGCACCCTAACTGTAAACTGGAGAATCTTGGGTGAGTGTGCACCAATGGTCTCTGTGGGAAGGCT
>PVJC01019218.1:0-30464 GCA_004026665.1 Murina feae
CACACACACACACACTCATGCTCTCATCCTCCTCTTGTCTGTGTCCAATGATTTAGCTTATATGTATGGATACAAGTCCTTTGGTTGATCTCTCCCCCTTACCCCCACCCTCCCCTACTTTCCCTCTGGGGATTGACAGTCTGATCACTGTTTCTCTGTCTCTGGATCTGTCCCTGTTCACCAGTCTATGTTGTTCTCTATATTCCACAAATGAAATCATGTGATATTTATCTTTCTCTGACTGGCTTATTTCACTTTGTATAATGCTCTCCAGTTAAATCCATGCTGTTGCAAATGACAAGAATTCCTTCTTTTTTACTGCAGCCATAGTATTCCATTGTGTAGATGTGCCACAGTTTTCTAATCCACTCATCTGCTGATGAGCACTTAGGCTGCTTCCAAGTCTTAGCTATGGTGAATTGTGCTGCTATGAACATAAGGGTGCATATATCCTCTCTGATTGATGTTTCTAGCTTCTTGGGATATATTCCTAGAAGTGGGATCGCAAGGTCAAATAGAAGTTCCATTTTTAGTTTTTTGAGGAAACTCCATACTATTCTCCAAAGTGGCTGCACCAGTCTGCATTTCCACAAGCAGTGCAGAAGGGTTCTTTTTTCTCCGCATCCTCTCCAGCACTTGTTGTTTGTTGATTTGTTGATGACAGCCATTCTGAAAGGTATGAGATGATACTGCATTGTTGTTTTGATTTGCATCTCTCATATAATTAGTGACTTTGAGCATGTTTTCATATGTCTTTCGGCCTTCTCTATGTCCTCTTTCAAAGAGTGTCTATTTAGGTCCATTGCCCATTTTTGGTTGGATTGTTTATCTTCCTTTTGTTAAGTTGTGTGAGTTCCCTGTAAATATTGGATATTAACCCGTTATCAGTGATATCATTGGTAAATATGTTCTCCTATGCAGTGGACTTTCTTGTTGTTTTGTTGATGGTTTCCTTTGCTGTGCAAAAGCTTTTTATTTTGATGTAGTCCCATTTGTTTATTTTCTCTTTAGTTTCCATTGCCCTAGGAGCAGTATCAGTGAAGAAATTCCTTCGGCATATGTCTGTGATTTTGCTGCCTGTGGATTCCTCTAATATTTTTATGATTTCCCATCTTACGTTTAAGTCCTTTATCCATTTTGAGTTTATTTTTGTGTATGGTGTGAGTTGGTGTTCCAATTTTAACTTTTTGCATGTGTCTGTTCAATTTTCCCAACACCATTTATTGAAGAGACTGTCTTGACTCCATTGTATGTTCATGCCTCCTTTGTCGAATATTAATTGAGCATAGTGGTTTGGGTTGATTTCTGGGTTCTCTATTCTATTCCATTGATCTATATGTCTGTTCTTGTGCCAGTACCCCTTGAGATAGAAGAAAAACATTTTTAAACTATAGTGATATCTATAATAATAAAAGGGTAATATGCTAATTAGACCAGACATCTTCCACACATCATTCCTAACAAAGCTGGGGCAGGGGCAAACCAGCCGGGGTACTGGCTAGAGGGAGAGAAGCCTGAGTCCTGGGTGCCAGAGGGAAGGCGGTGTTGGCAGTTTGGTGAAGAAAGGCCTACTCTTGCATGAATTTTCATGCATTTGAGGTCTAGTAAGAAATGTAATTAGTTCAGTTTTAATCTATTACATCTACTTCCTCTTCAAAATTACAGAAGCACATAAGTCAACATATGACAACTTATTCCTCTTTTTTTAAAAAAAAGGTTTTTTTGACTTCAGAGAGAAAGAGGGAGACAGAGAAAGAGAAACATCAGTGATGAGAGAGAATCATTGATTGGCTGCCTCCTGTACACTCCATACTGGAGACCAAGTCCACAACTCGGGCATGTGCTCTGACTGGGAATCAAATCCTGACCTCTTGGTTCATGGGTTGATGTTCAACCACTGAGCCACACCAGCCAGTTAAAAACTTATTTTTATGCTGAAAGCATTTGGTTTTATATTCCTCTTTACCCACAAATTGATAGAGAAAAATTCAAATAAATTGGAGGGGAAATGCATGAGAAAAAATTTCCCCTAAAAAATAAAATGTTTATAAAAGTGTTAGAAAAACAATAGAAATAGAAACTCTAATAATTGCACATTTCACAAGAAACCTTTACAAATTATCTTTCATAGTGTCCTCATTATGTATATTTTCAGATTTTTAGTGGTTTTGATTTAATTGAGGTAAAATGATAGTTTTACTTTTTTTTTTGGTAGTTTTACTTTTTATGTGTGATAGCTGGAAGTGGCAATTCCATGCTTAGCAATGATGATATGACAGGCTTCATCACCAGAAAATATGAAGTCGCAGAGAAGGAAGCTGTTTATTCACATCAAGTTTATTCTAACTCCTCATAAGAAAGGATTTATTTTTATTTCAAACTTATAGAGCTTATATACAGCACTGGATGTTTATCTAATTAAAATCTGTTAATAAGACTTTTATATTCATTAGAAGAAATTCTTATCCAGAACTAGAAGTTGTTGATGAAAGTCAAAAAGCTAGCAAAATAAATAATTTGCGTGAACACATGGCACCATGTGAACAGAAAGTTGGGCACACAGCCATACAAAATATACAATTATCAGAAGTTCAGAACAAACTAAACCACTGAACTCAGATGGCAACTTAGGCTTCAAGAAAAATTCTCCCCGCCTAATTCAGACAGCTGAGGAGGAAAATATAAAGCATTTTATTTCACCCATTTAAGCTGTCAGAAGTGACAGAATGGTGGGGCATTAGACTGGCAAAGAACATCAAATTGGGTTTTGAAATAAAGCTAGCTGTTCCCTGGATTATACATAAATTAGTGTGTTTGACACTTGACAGAATACGTTTAATAATGAGAAGCATTCCAAAAATGGTAACAGTGAAAACAGTTATGCAGTGTGCCAATCGAATTTTGCAAATAGGATTTCACATCTTCCTTGGAATAGATTCAGTTCACAGTTGTACTTAAAATATAGCAAATAATTTTACTTTATTGCAGTTAGTAAGGTGCCAAACAGAAATAGCAAGATGCAGAATGTGAGTGCCTAGCAATATGGAAGTGGAAATGTGGGGAATGAAAAACCTAATTTAAAGAGAGTTTGGGTGCAATTTACATGCTACTAAAAAATACACATTTAGTCTTCACAAATCATATATAAATTTATTCAAAGAATTATACTATAAGACAATATTCTTGCTAAGCTCAAAATTAAAAATATATTCCTGATTAAAAATATATTGATATAACTTTTCATATTTGATGTGGATAATACCATTTTCCAAAATAATCATGAAAAATAACAACTGTTTTTTCTAATTAAAAGATAATATTGTAATTGTTTATCTTTAATCATGAGATATGCTATATATCTCAAATGTGAAGAATAAGAAAAAAGAATTCCATACAAAATCCAGTAAGTGACAAAAAATTTCCTGCCTTGTTTGAATTATTTATCAAACTGGTCTGTCTCTTAATGATTACATGATTACAAATAGTAAAGGGGCCAAATAAAATCAAACAGAATTTTGTGGGATTCTTTGAGGTAAAATAAAAAACCTAAGCATTTTGGAAACATGTTCATTGCAGTAGGTGTTAAATTTGAAGCTTTTAAAATTATAAATATACTAGAAGACTGGTGCACAAAAATTTGTGCATTCGGGGGTGGGGGACACTCAGGCAAGCCTGGTCTGTGCCCTCTTGTAATCTGGGACCCCTCGGTGGATGTCTGCCTGCCGGCATAGGCCTGCTCCCCAGAGGATCGAGCCTCAACTGGCAGTCAGACATCCCTCTGACAGTCCTGGAGCCCTCAGGGGATGTCCACTTGCCAGCAGGAAGAGCAGGTTTAAGCTGCAGTTGGACATCCTTAGCACTGCTGAGGAGGCAGGGGAGCTGTCAGCCTGGCTTGTGGCTGAGGAGAGCTCCCCCTGTGGGAGCACACTAACCACCAGGGGTCAGCTCCTTCACTGAGCATCTGCCCCCTGGTGGTCAGTATGTATCATAGTGACCAGTCATTCCCAGTGGTTCTGCTGTTAGGGTCAATTTGCATATTACCCTTTTATTATATAGAATAGAGGCCTGGTGGATGGGTGGGAGCAGGCTGGTTTGCCCTGAAGGGTGTCCTGGATCAGGGTGGGGATCCTGCTGGGGTCCCTGGCCAGTCTGGGTGAGGGGCTGATGGCTGTTTGCAGGCTGGTCACGGCCCTCAGTGACCCAAGCTCCCAGTGAGGCTGGCTGGAAGCAAGTATCTGGGTTATTTATCTTCTATAATTAAAACTTTGTTGCCTTGAGCAGAGGCCACAGCCTGCCTAGATAGGCAGCTTCCTCCATCACCGGGGCAATGAAGCCATCTGTTTGCTCTAGCTCTATGGCTACCTTCTGACATCTTGGTTCGGTTAATTTGCATATAATCACTCTGATTGGCTGGTGGGCGTGGCTTGGGATGTAGCAAAGTGACACCAATGAGCCCATTGCTCTTTTATTAGTGTAGATGAAGATTTGACCTTGTTCTAGAAAGAGGGTTCTAAATTAAATGCAAAGTAAATAGTAGAAAAAAAATAGGATCAGTGTGAAAATAAACTAGAAAACAGAAAAAATACATAGAGCATCAATTAAATAAAAGCAGGATTTTAAGGAGATAAAATGATAAATAAATTTTATCATTGACTCTATGAATTTCTTTGGGTAGTATGAACATTTTAATGATGTTGATTCTACCAATCTAAGAACACTGTATATTCTTCCACTTGTCTGTATATTCATCTATCTCTTTTTTCAATATCCTGTAGTTTTTTGAGTACGGGTTAAGTTTATTTGTAAGTATCTTAATTTTTTTTTTTTTTTGGTGCAATGGTAAATGAGATTTTTTTTAGTTTCTCTTTCTGAGAGTTCATTGTTGGTATATAAAAATGCCATAGATTTCTGGATGTAAATTTTGTGTCCTGCTACATTGCCGAATTCATTTATTAAGTCTAGTTTTTGATGGAATCTTTTAGGGTTTTCTATGTATGATATCATATCATTTATGAATAATGACAGTTTTACTTCTTTTCTAATTTGGATGCTTTTATTTCTTCTTGTCCGATTGCTATAGCTAGCACTTCCATACTATATTGAACATGAGTGGTGAAAGTGGGTATCCCTGCCTTGTTCCTGTTCTTAGGGGAAGTGGTTTTAGTTTTTGTCCATTGAGTATGATGTTGGTTGTTGGTTTGTTATATAAGGTTTTTATTATGTTGAGGTATAATTCCTCTATTCCCACTTTGCTGAAAGTTTTTATTAAAAAAGGATGTTGGGCCCTGACCAGTTTGGCTCAGTATATAGAGTATTGGCCTGCGGACTGAAGGGTCCCAGGTTTGATTCCAGTCAAGGGCACGTACCTTGGTTGTGGGAACATCTCCAGTAGGAGGTGTGCAGGAGGCAACTGATCGATGTTTCTCTCTCATCAATGTTTCTAACTCTCTATCCCTCTCCCTTCCTCTCTGTAAAAAAATCAATAAAATATATTTTTAAAAAGGATGTTGGATTTTGTCTAATGCTTTTTCTGCATCAACTGATATGATCATGTAATTTTTGTCTTATAATAGCTAAGATTGGAAACAGCCCAAGTGTCCATCAGCAGATGAGTGGATAAAGAAGCTGTGGCATAATTTACACAATGTAATACTATGCAGCTGTAAGAAAGAAAAAACTCTTACCATTTGCAACAGCATGGATGGACCTGGAGAGCATTATGCTAAGCAAAATAAGCCATTCAGAAAAAGATAACTATCACATGATGTCACTCATACGTGCAATTTAATGAACAAAATAAACTGACAAATAAAATAAATGCAGAGATATATAAGGATGGAACAGACTTTCAAACCTCAGAGGGAAGACAGGGGAGAATGGGTGAGTGGAAAGAGATCAACCAAAGAACTTGTATGCATATATGCATAAACCATGAACACAAACAATAGGGTTGTGAAGATTGAGATGGGGCTGTGTGGGAAGGGGTCCAGGCTAGAGGAGGTCAAGGGGGGTTGGGGGAAGGGATATCCTGTATAATAAAAGCTCGGCAACCAAAAGCGGAATGACCAGTTGACCATTTGCTATGACACACACTGACCACCAGGGGCAGACGCTCAACTCAGAAGCTGCCCCCTAGTGGTCAGTGTGCTAACACAGTGGGAGTACCACTTGGCTGACTGGGATGAGCAGCTACTCTTGCTGTGAACTCCAGGCCGACAGGCAGGAACCCGGGCTGTGATCATTGACTCCTCACCCCAGGCTCTTCCTTCTTAGTCCTGCTGCCTCTTCCAGATGCTGCAGGCTGTGTAGTGCCGCTGCTGGGCTCACAGAGCTGACCCCAGAGGCTGGGAAGCGAGTTCGTGGCTGCCCCATGGGACTGAGGTCTACCCCGCTGCCTCTCAGTGCTATTGTCCCTGGGCCGGGCCCTGACCAGGTGTCTGGGAGAGATAAGTGCTCTGGCTCCATGGAAGATGCCAGACTAGAAAGCAGCCACTCAGAGGGCAGGTCCACAGCCACTCAGTTGACTGAGATGAGTGGCATTCCCACAGCAGGCCAATCCCCACAGGCCATGCCCCCACCAGTGCGCTAATCTTGTGCACTGGGCCCCTAGTATAGATATGTAATACTTTCAACAATGAAGATTTTTTAAATTTTTAAAAAATAAACAAATTTTATCAACATTGATCAGAGTAAATACAGAAGATATAATTTACCAATATCAGGAGTGATAGAGACAACACCATTATAAATTCTAGCAATAATTCTATATGATGCACACTGACCACCAGGGGCAGACGCTCAATGTAGGAGCTGTCCCCTGGTGGTCAGTGTGTTCCCACAGGGGGAGCACCACTCAACCAGAAGTTGGTATGGCTGGAGAGCACAGTGGTGGTGGCAGGAGCTTATCTCGTCTCTGCGGCAGATGGACACCTCCCGAAGGGTCCCCTCCACCCAGTGCATGAATGTTGTGCACTGGGCCTATGCAAAATGTAAGAGAATATGATGAACAAATTCTTTTACCAAAAACTACAACCTATATAATATAGGCAAATTATTTGACACATACAAATTGACAAGGCTATTGAAGAAGACATGAATAACCTAAACAATACATACATAAAATACATCGAATTTGTAGTGTAAAGAAAATATTTACAAAATGCTTATGCTTTCAGCTGACAGATGTAAACAACTACAAAAGGAGTAGGCAAACTGCAAGTTTATAATTTTTTGAAGAATTAGAGAATGATGTTACAGGATAAACAGCTGATTCAAAATCTAAGGAGAAAGAGGTCCTGAGCACCTTTTTACTTAAGATAGACACCACCACATGCCACAAAAGCCAGTTAGAAGATTCCAAAAACTACTCTAATGATTTCTACAAACCACCTGTATGCCACTGTGAAGGTGGGGAGCCAATGGGGGCTGCAGACAAAGTGAGAGTTTCACCCACTTATAGGCTTTTTCTCCAAGAATTCTACCAGTCACTCATATAAAAGACCAGGGAGAATCCTGCGAAAACTTACCTTGTGGTGCTATTTAGGGAAAAGTAAGAGTAGCCCCTGCCGAACCACTGCTCAGACCCATGTCCTGTATTTACCAAAAATATGAAAAAAGTATTAACCTGTAAGGAGAAGAGCAGCAAAAGCTGCCATTAAAGCACTTGTGGAAACCAATTATAGCTAGGAGGAAAAAAGAGACTCAGGGAAACAACAAAACAAAAACAAAAAAACTCTCTGGATATAGGAAGTGCATAAAGAGGTGTGAAATATACCTCCTGCTTAAAAAAATGGTCTGTATTATGATGCTTCAACATTTGGGGTTGCTGAATAGGGGGGGGGTTGATTACTTGAGATAGCAAAATACTGGTCTGTGACTGAATCTTTTTTTAAAACATATTTTTTATTGATTTATTTTATAGAGAGGAAGGGATAGGGATAGAGAGTTAGAAACATCAATGAGAGAGAAACATGGATCAGCTGCCTCCTGCACACCTCCTACTGGAGATGCGCCTGCAACCAAGGTACACGCCCTTGACCGGAATCGAACCTGGGACCTTTTAGTCTGCAGACCAATGCTCTATCCACTGAGCAAAACTGGTCAGGGCTGACTGAATCTTTTATATGCAAACTAACCGATATAGAACCCATACAAACTCTGCTTTATTTATAGGGCTCCCAAATTTCTAGCCAGTATGCTTCAGCCATACTAACCTCAGACCCAAGTGTTGCAGAATATTTACCAGGCGACCAGAAGATACACAATAAGTACTCAGAGATTTAGGGGGGAAAAGAAACTTTTATTCAAAGTAGTGCTGCTGGCTCACGGGATTCGAAAATCCAAAACCTGAATATTTTATACAATGAGATTACTCCTTATACATATTCCTAAAATTCTTTGTTTCCTAACTTCCAGACCTTTGTAGTCCTACCTGTTAGCTAGAATGGGGAAGTAAGATTACAGCTAAAGGCCTGGCCTGGGTGGTGCCAGTGACCTCCCCTCTGGCTAAGCTGTTAAATTCTTGGTTTGTGGCCCTTGTAAACTGGGAGTATTTAGGGAAACTGATTATTGTCTAAGGAATGGGCAGTGACTTAAGTATAGGCTAACAAGAATGTGCAGTAAGATAGTGGTTACTGGCAAGATTCAGGTTGCTAGCCCCCCACCCCAGATTGTCCCCCAAATTCTCCTTCACAGGTACCAGATAACTAGGGACAGGACCTAAACTCTAGAGCCCCACCAAAATTATTCAATCTAGCTAATCCTAAACCTATTTAGCCTGCTTACCCTGCCTCACCCATTCCTTCCCTTGGAAGTTACAATAGAAGGATCTAAATGGTGAGGGATAGCTCAGCTGCAAAGGTACCCGCTGAGGAGGGAGGGGTCTCAACAGAGGGCTCCCCAGCCCAGAGCACCAGAGTTGGGAAGAGGCACACACATAATATCTGGCTTTGAAAATCAGTGGGGACTTTGTCTGGCAGGGAGAGACAAGAGTGTGCTAGAGACACAGGTGCCCTCTTGAAGAGCTAGTGTACAAAAATCTCATTTTTAGCACTCATCCTGAGCTTCAGCAGAGGAATGGTAGAGGTGGCTAGAGTTTTATTGGGAGAGAACTGAAAGGACAGTCACCAGGATCTCTGTGCTGAGTCCCTCTCCCACACTGCAGGCACCATTTTTCTTGGGTGGAGCACTCCCCTCTTTAGAAAATATGCATGGGGAAATGCAATAGTCCCACCTTCCAGCCTCCCTGTTGCTCCACCTTGCAGAGCCTGAGTAATCAGCTACCTGAGCCAGGGTGTAGATGTCTGGGCAGGCTCAGGGGGTGTTAGTGACTAAGTTTTGTGGCTATCAGGCAGGAGCCATTCATGCCACCTTCCCATGAGACTGATTAGTGTATCACCCTCAAGGAAGATCCACTAGCCTCACTGTTGTAGTAATACATAGAAATGTTTAAAAATGTTTTGAGGATGCCTAAAAAATGTCTAAGAAATGTTTTAAATTGTTTGAGCTAACTTTCCTTGAAATTTAAAGTATGATATTAAGAACACATTCCTCACTGCCCTTAAGTGTGTGTCTCTCACAGATAAGGATTTCAACTTCAGTAAATAACTCAGAGTGACTTGTCAAAACAATCATTTGAGTGAGTGATGTACTCTCCCTAGATAACCATGTGTAGTCCCTCACCATGTTTGAGATAAACATGTGTGCATTGACATAATTCATTGATAGCCACCTGGATTACTGAAAATCGGGTATAGGCTTTAAAAGTGGGGATCCCAACCAGCCTATTGCTCATCTGTTGAGACAGCCACAAAGGCACGTCCTCTTGCCAGTCCAGCAAGCAATGACACTCCAAGCTCCTCTCTCTGCCAGACGACAGAAGAATGGTCAGTACCTTCTGACTGAGATGGGACCGAGCTCTCAGGTGAGGAATGCTGGCCCCCTGCATCTGGACCAGACCAGCCTAGCTGCCGGACCCCTGAGGACAGCACCACTGGGATCCCACTTAAGCTTGTACCTGCAGCACCAGGAATTGTGTGAGTAATAAGATGCTGTGTGATTTGCAACTGCATATGTTTCATGTGGTGTAATTCCTCCAGCAGTTAAGTGAATTATTTTGCATACACTTAAAAGTTAAATTAAAGCTTCTGGCCTCTTTTTGGTCCTAAGCCTGCCCTCTGGTCTTGCTTGCATAGAGTAGCCTCTTAGCTAGCAACTACTTGAATGTCCCACACCTGCACGGTTAAAGTTTACCTCAAGGTACACCTTGGATAAACACCCCAGACACTTTCCCAGGATCTCCTTGGGACACCAATAAATTTACCAAAAAAAAGAAAAGAAAAGAAAAATGAGTTAAGATACAAACAGCATATCTATCATAAGTGGGAGAACAGAAAATTGTCTAAAATATGCATAAGTAGAATCCTAGGGAAAGAAAGAATCTGAAAAAATATCTGAAAAAAATAATGGCCATGAATTTTACAAATTTAATTGCGGAAACCAAATTGCAAGAAGTTCAGAGACCATCAATCAGAATAAATAAAAATAAAACAATTAGTAAACTCGGGAATATCATATTTAAAACTGTTGAAAACCAGAGAAAATCTTAAAGACAACCCCAAGTGAGGGGGGGTGCATGTTACAAAGAATGAAGGAAAATAAGAATTATAGAAGGCTTCTCAACAAAATCATGCAAACAAAAAGACAATAGATTGATAGCTTTAAAATGGTGACAGAAAATAATTACCTATTCAGAATTTTATTATTCCTTTAACAGCTTTATTTAAATACTAGGGGCCCAGTGCACAAAAATTTGTGCACTCGGGGGGTCCCTCAGCCCAGCCTGTGCCCTCTCCCAGTCTGGGACCCCTTGGGGGATGTCCACCTGATGGAGTGCCTGGGCAGCCTGGATGAGAGGCTGAGGGCCATTTTCAGGCTGGCCACAGCTCCCATTAACCCAACATCCCAGCAAGGCTGGCTGGAATCAGGTTTCTGGGGTTTATTTATCTTCTATAATTGAAATTTTGTTGCCTTGAGTGGCCTAGGCAGGCAGTTTCCTCCATTGTTGGTGCAACAGAAGCCTCTTGTTTGCTCTAGCTCCAGGGCTGCCTGCCGCCATCTTGGCTGGGTTAATTTGCATACAGCTGCTCTGATTGGCTGATGGGCGTAGCTTGACTGGTGGGTGTGGCTTAGGTGTAACACAGTGAGGGTCAATTTTTATATTACTCTTTTATTAGATTAGATAAGTCACATATAAAATCTACCTGTTTTTAGTGTACAGTTTAAGGATTTTAACAACTTTGCATATTTTTTCCATTTTTTCATATTTATGTCATCTTTTCATTGTGTAGTTTCTGGTATAGGTAATTTACACAAAAAGAAATGTATGTATATTTGAAAGGCATTTAAAATATTTTACTGAGGAAATGTATAATCCATTTTGGAATATACTGTACTCTATGTATACCTTTTTAGTCTTATTATAAAACGCTCCTTTTTTTAAATTTTATTTTTTGATTACAGATTGCATTCAACAATAAACAATGTAGAGGTTCCTCAAAAAATTAAAAATGATAACTTAGTGAATCCACTTCTGGGTTTATAGCCAAAAAACCCAAAACATTAATTTGAAAGACTGTATATACCACTAGTTCATTGCAGCATTATTTACTAGTACAACTAGAAGCCCAATGCACAAAATTCATGCCCTCAGGGGATGTGTGCCTGGCAGTCCAGGACCCCTCACTCCTTACTGCCTGCCTGTTTGATGCTCCTTACTGCTCAGCTTAATGCTCCTTAGTGCTGCCACAGAGGTAGGAGAGGCTTCCGCTACCCCCATTGCGTTCACCAGCTATGAGCCCGGCTTCTGGCTGAGCAGCGCTCCCCCTATGGGAGTGCACTGACCACCAGAGAGCAGCTCCTACATTGAGTGTCTGCCCCCTGGTGGTCAGTGCACATCATAGAGAGTGGTCATTCTGCCATTTGGTCGATTTACGTATTAGCCTTTTATTATATAGGATTATATAGGATGGGCAAGATATAGAAGCAGCCCAAGTGCCCATTAATTGATGAGTGCATAAAAAAGCAATGGTACATATATACAATGGAATATTACTGGGCCACAAAAACGTATGAAATCTTAATGATTTGCTTCAGCATGAATAGACCTAGAGGGTATTATGCTAAGTGAAATAAACCACATATAGAAAGACAAATACTAAATTATATCACTCATATGTGGAATCTAAAGAACAAAATAAATGAATAAACAAAATTTAAACAGACATAGATATAGAGAACAAGTTGAAAGAGGCCAGAAGGGAGGAGTGTTGTGGGTTGGGGTGAAATAAAGTGACGGCCTTAAAGCATACTAATTGTTACTTATGAAATAGGCATGGGGATTTAAGGTAACGCATAGGGAATATAGTTAACAATATTGTAATAACATAAACTAGTTTTACAACATTTTCATCACCCCAAAAAATTCCTTGTGATGTTTAGCAGTCAATTTTACTGCTCACCCAAGTTCTGGGGAACCATTAATCAACTTACCATCTTATAGTTTTTCTCTTCTGAAAATTTTAGGAAAAAAAGTATATAATATTTAGTTTTTTGCATCCAACTTCATTCACTTAGCACAATGCATTTGTTAGTATTCTTTTTCATCATATTGTAGAATAGTACTCTCTTCTGGAGATACATCACATTTTGTTTAACCATTCATCAGTTGATGGATATTTTGTTACCATTTCCAAGTTTTAAATCATTATAAATAATGTTGTTATGGACATACATATATGTTATTATTTGGATATATGTTTTCATTCCATTTAAGTAAATACATAAGATTATAATTGCTGAGTTATGTTATAAACTTATGTTTCACTATTTTTTAATACCAAACTATTTTCCAAATTTGTGGTACTTTTTGAATGCTAACCAGCCATGTAGGCTATAACATTTTTTCCTACATCCACACCTGTATGTCCTATTGTCTATATTTCTTTAACCACAACAATTCTAAGGGGTTTTCATTTGGAATGCTATTAGTCATTTTTAGTTTGAACACCTTGCATTTTGCTTAAATGTCATTTGAATATCTTCTTTGGTGAAATTACCATTCAAATATGTCTTCTAAAATGGAAACATATTCTACATAATATAAAATTTCTCATTTTAAGGTTTTTAATTCAGAATTTTTGTTTATTTAAAAGATTGTGCAACCATTACATCTGTTTCCTTCCAGAACATTTTTTATCACTCCCATCCCCACCATAAGGTCTAAACCCATTCTCTCCTTATAGTTCTGTACTCCCAAAAACCTGACAATACTAGTCTATTTTATATCTCTACTAGAGGCCCAGTACACAGATTTGTGCACCAGTGGGGTCCCTCAGCCTGGCCTGCACCCTCTCACAATTTGGGACCCTGATGGATGTAGTAGTGTGCAAAGCAGCTGGTTGCCAAGGAGGAGCCCGAACCCCAACCAGGTGCCACTCCAACTCATCCTGGCTCTGCTGTGCCTGCTGCTGCCACCACTCAGTAAGCTCGCTGAGTTGCACTCCCGCTATGGGAGCGCACTGACCACCAGGGAGCAGGTCCTGTGTTGAGCATCTGCCCCCTGGTGGTCAGTGCATGTCATAGTGACTACTTGAATGGTCAATGGGTCACTTAAGTTTTTTATATATATACTAGGGGCCCAGTGCACAAAAATTTGTGCACTCAGGAGGTCCCTCAGCCTGACCTGTGCCCTCTTGCAATCTGGGACCCCTCTGGGGATGTTCACCTGCTGGTGTGCCTGGCCAGCCTGGGTGAGAGGCTGATGGCTGTTTGCAGGCTGGCCAAGCCCCCCAGTGAGGTCCTTCACCCTACTGGGGTGTGGCCAGCATGAGTGATGGCCTGAGGGGCGTTTTCAGCCTTTCAGGCTGCCCACAGCTCCCATTGACCCAATGTCCCAGCAAGGCTGCCTGGAAGCAGGTTTCTGGGGTTTGTTTATCTTCTATAATTGATACACTGTTCCTTTAAGCTGAGGCCTAGGCAGGTAATGAAACTCCTCTCTGCTTCAGCTCCATGGCTTCTATAGTGAAACAATGTTTCCCTTAGTAGTCATGTCCAGCCTGCTGTTTGCTTCAGCTCCCGAGGCTTCTATGATTGAGACATTGTTGCAAATATGTTGTTGCCTGGAGCTGAGAGAAGCCCAGGCGGCCCGCAAACAGTTTCACCTCTGCTGCAACGGAAGCTGCCTGTCTACTCAGCTCCGTGACTGCCGGCCTCCATCTTGGCTGGGTTAATTTGCATGCAGCCACTCTGATTGGCTGGTGGGCGTGGCTTAGGTGTCCAGAAGAGACAGTTAATTTCAATATTATGCTTTTATTAGATTAGATATATACATGTGTGGCCTTTGTGTCTGCCTTCATTCACTTAGAAATATGTTTTCAAAATTCATCCCTGTGGTAACATTTATCAGTTCTTCATTTTTATAGCTAATAATATTCCATTGTATGACTATAGCACATTGTATTTATCCATTTATCAATTGATAAACATTTGGGTTTTTTTAACTTTTAATCTATTATGAATAAGGCTATGAACATTCATTTGGTAGGTTTGTGTAAATATGTTTTCAGCTCTTCAGTGTATATACCTATGAGTGGAATTGCAGAGACCTATTGCCATCTATGTTAAACTTTTTGAAAAATTGTCAAGATGCTTTCCAAGTTGATTGTATCATTTTACATTTTTTCTAACAATGTATTAAAATTAGAATTTTTCTATTTTCTATCCAACATTTGATGTTATCTATCTCTTTTTTATAAGCATCTTAATGGTGAAGTGTTATCACCTTATGATTTTATTTTACATTTCCTTAATTACTAATGATGCTTTTTGTTCAGTAGCCCCCACTTATCTTTGGTTTTGTTTTTTGGTGGTTTCAGTTATCTAGAGTCAATCATGGTCCAAAAATATTAAATGAAAATTTTTATAAATAAATAATACATAAGTCTTAAATTGCATGCCATTTTGGGTAGAATAACAAAATCTCCTATTGTGTCAATTTATTTTGCCCAGGATGTAAATCATCCCTTTGCTGAATATAAACACATTGTATATGCCACTCACCTGTTGGTCACTTAATAGCTGTTTCAGTTACCAGATTAACTGTAGTAGTATTGCAGTGCCTATATTCTTTTACTTAACAGTGATCCAAAAGTACAAGAGCAGTATTGCTGGCAATTTGAATATGCCAATGATAACCTGTAAAGTGCTTCCTTTAAGTGAAAAGTAGAGTGTAGCACAATAAAATATTTTGAGAGAGCCCACATTTCCATAAGTTTTATCACAGTAAAATATTCTATTTTATTATGAGTTATTGTTAATCTATCACTGTGCCTAATTTATAAGTTAAATGTTATCATAGGTATATGTATATAAGAAAAAACACAGTATATGTAAGGTGCAATACTATCCTTGACTTCAGGCATTCACTGGGAGTCTTGGAACATATCTCCCATAGATAACAAGGGACTATTTTACGTTATTTTTTAAAAATGTTCTTAGAACGCAAAGCAAGGTAAAGATTCAATCCAATCCCTATCAGAATTCCAATGGCATTTTCCACAAAAATAGAGCCCAAAAATCCTAAATTTATAAGAAACCACAAAAGACTCTGAATAAACAAACAAAAAAATTACTGAGAAAAGAAGAACAAAACAGGAAGCATCACACTTCTTGATTTCAAGCTATCCTGTAAAACTATAATAATGAACACAGTATGGGACCCACAAAAACAAACAGACAAATAAAAAAGAATCAAGAGCCTAGAAATAAATCAACTATATAAGCTTAATTAATACTTGACGATAGAACCAAGAATATTCATTAGATAAAAGAGAATATTTTCAATAATTGGTGCTAATATAATTGAATATTCACTCGTAAAAAAATAAAATTGGACAGCTATCTTACACCACTGACAAAAATTAACTTAAAATGAACTTAAGACTTAAATGTAAGATCTGAAACCATGAAACTCCTAGAAAGAAGCATCTATCCTAATATGACCTAAACATCTGGATGGACAACCAAACACCAGGCTAGGGTCCCAGTCGGTGCAGTGGGAGTCAGTCCTGGGTCCCAGCCACCTGTGGCAGGAGTCAGTCATGGGTCCTGCTTCAGGAGGGAGCTCTGAGCCCTGGGTGCTCGTGGCACTGCGGCAGGAGGGAGCTGTTGGAGTGTAGCCATGCTGCCATCAGACTGGCCTCTGGGTCCTTCCCCCACCTGCAGGCTCTGGGGAACCAGAACCATGCTATGATGAGACTGGACCCTACCTAGGGGGTCCCAGATTGTGAGACCATGCAGGCTGGGCTGAGAGACTCCACCAAGTACATGAATGTTTATGCACTGGGCCTCCAGTATATATATATGGCTAAATGACCAACCATATAGCCATCCAACCCACCAGCTGGCAAACTGGCCACTCAGTACATATGACACACTGGCAATTTCAAAATAAATGTTAACTCATGCATCCACAGTACATATAAAGTTCTCACTGGCACCAATCACACAAGGGTATTTTGATCTGTCATTGTTGATAATGAATTTGATTTTTTTTGTTGACATTCTGAAGCTGATGGGTATTATCGAAATCCCCTGTGAAATGACTTGTAACATACCTATTACTGAAGTTACCTTTGGAAATAGTATATCTATAGATAAGTTTTTTTTTGGTTTTGACTTTTTTTAAAAAAATATGGAGCGCTTCACGAATTTGCATGTCATCCTTGCGCAGGGGCCATGCTAATCTTCTCTGTATCGTTACAATTTTAGTATATGTGCTGCCGAAGCGAGCACATATAGATAATATTAAAAATATATCTACATGTGCAATTATTTGTCCAAAAATGAGCATGTTCATAAATTAAATAAAGAAATTTTGGATATACTCAATGGAGATTTTCACACCTATTTGAGTGATGATTCCATCAATTTAATGGATGATGCCGAAAAGGAAAATTTTCCCATTGAATTTCTTTCTTTTTTTTTTTCCCCCAGCATTCAAAATCTTTTTTATAACATGATAGGACTTAGGTTAGTTTTTGTAGCTGCGGCTGGCCTGGCGGCCTCATGTATGCCTGAACTTCTGGCCCTTGGATCACACGTAGGGTTTGGTTGGGGCTGTGAGGGATCCTGGGGCCTTGCTGAAATGCCTGTAGACCTCACAGCCTTTGTGAGGACCAGAAAGCAAGATGGTGCCACAGCCTTTGGTTGGAATCCAGGACCAGCTGGTCAAAGGTGGTGATCTTGTCCCCAGCCTTGAGGATGCAGCTCTGGGCGTGGCTGCTCACACGAAGGGCACACACCTTCAGTTGGGCACCTCTTGGATTCTCACATCATCAGTTATAGTCCCTAAAACCATGGCAGTTTTGCCCTCTGATCAGGAAGCTTGTGGATCAAATGGGAAAGGGACAGAGGTGGCTGGTTGGTGCGACTCATGAACAACCTCTTCAGCACCACTTGGTTGAAAGTGGAGTTGGTTCCTCTGTTCAGAAATCTGTATAACTTGGCCAACAGGCTTAGGTGGATATCCTGGCTCTTGTGCTCCTTGCACCAAACCTTTTGGTCTTTTTTTGTGGCAGGTGTCAACTCCTATGATGGCGCCTTCTGCTCCACCAGGTCCGGAAAGAGAGAGCCCACCAAATTTTCTTAATAGTATTACTCCTTCAGGGATGCCATGTCATAAATTAAAATTGAAAGTAGATGCAATAATCATCTTACTGAGAAATCTTCATAGTAAATGGGGTCTTTGTTATGGTACTAGATTTATTATCAAACAATTACAACCTAATATAATCGAAGCTGAAGTATTAGAAGGATCTGCAGAAGGAGAGGTTATTCTGATTCCAAGAATTGATTTGTCCCCGTCTAACACTGGCTTCCCATTTAAATTAATTCGAAGATGGTTTTCTGTGATGCTTTTATGGGACAAACCGCAAGAGATGACCAGCAGAGCCAAAATGTAGAGTTTAGGAGCCTTTATTCAGCTGGCCAACTGGTCTGCAGCGCCAGCACCCCACCGAAGTGAGGACTGACACTGCAGCCCTAACCAGATGCAGGAACAAGCTTTTATTCACAAAAACCACAAATGGTGATGCACGAAGTTTGTTGCTCTATTTCTCAACACACGATACAGACTCATAAGTTTTGACTAGAGCATAACTATTTCCTTATTTCTAGCAGTAGCAGTAAGTCCTACTGAGCTGCAAAGGAAGTGGGGCAAGTTGACCTTTACAATGCCAGCATTTGGGATGACTATTATTAAGTCACAAGGACAAATTCTAAACAAAGTAGGAATATTCCTACCTGAATCCATTTTCAGACATGGTCAGTTATATGTTGCTTTCTCTCGAGTTTGAAGAGCATGTGATGTTAAAGTTAAAGTTGTAAATACTTCATCACAAGGGAAATTAGTCAAGCGCTCTGAAAGTATTTTTACTCTTAATGGGATATTTTAAAATAAGTTTAATCAATTTATCCATCATTGTTTTTATCAATGTTGTTTTTATATCATGTTTTATATCTTTGTTGTTATATCATTTTGTTATTGTTTATTTATTAATCAATTTATATATTATTTTCATATACATTTTATTAATTTTCTTTCATCTCTGACCCTTCTATTATAGAGAAAAGGTGAATAGCGATATTAAAATATTTCTTCTAATTAAGTTCCTTTCAATGTGCATGAATTTGTGCCTCAGGCCACTAGTAAGAAATAAAGCTCCTTGACAAGGGTGTTAGTAATGATATTTTGAATATGATGCCCAAAGCACAAGCAATGTAATAAAAAATACACTAATGGAAATACATTAAACTAAATAGCTCCTTACAGAAAAAAAAAGCAAAAGACATTAACAAAGTGAAAAGACAACTTATGAAATGGGGAAAAAAAACTATAAGCTATATGTCTGATAAGAGATAATAATAATCCTATATAATAAAGGCCTAATATGCAAATTGTCCCTTCAACCAGGAGTTCGACTGGGAGTTCGACCACTTGCTATGATGTGCGCTGACCCCATGTGGCGGCACAGAACATGGTGGGCATCGGCAATGTGGCAGTGGCAGCGGGCAGCAGCGGAGGTGCTGCCAGCCCCAATGGGCCCTGACAAGAGTGGGACCATGGCGGGACAGTGGAGCAGGTGAGTGGGTGGCACCAGGCCAAGGCGAGTGTGAGCGGGAGCCCAATTGCCTTGCCATTCATCCTGCAGATGGTGACCAGCAGCAGGCAGGTCCCAATCACCTGATCGAAGCCAGACCTTGGGCTGGGATGGGGAACTGGGGGAGGATGGTGGTGACCAACCACTCACTGCACCTGGATGGGGGTCTGCAACCTCTCATCGGCTACTTGGGGGAGGGAGTGATGGAGACAAAGGTGCAGTGGGAATTTACGGTGTCTGTCAAGCTTACTCTCACTCCCTCTGCTACTCTCCCCTAGGATGTCAGGGCTCACATGCCAAGGAAGCCCTTGAACTCAGGTGCTGGGTGCCCGCAAGGAGCCCCCCCCCCACACCCATGTGGCCTCTTCTGGGTGAGCCAGGCCACAGCTTCCAGGACAGCAGGGGACAGTTGGTTCTCTGTGGGTTTGTGCAGGAGCCGTTCTGTGAGGCTGGCCAGGAGAGAGCGTGCTGTCCACCCGGCTTCCATACGGCACCGCTATGTGGCCCAGAGGCTTACACTGCACCCAGCTCATAGCATCCAGCCACACTCACCCCATGTCTGTGTGGGGTCTCGGGCTCTGTGACTCAGGCAGAGTGGGGCATGCAGGGGTCCAGGGGCCCAGGTGCTGCCCAGGGTCCAGAAGTCAGCTGGGACTTGCCTTTCCATGCCATATACTTTCTATTTGATCAGCAGCCAGGCCTAGGGACTGCACCTGTGTACAAATTTTGCGCTCTGGGGCTCTAATACAAGAATAAACTCTGTTTCATGTACTCACAACTATAACCCAACTTTTTCACTACCCTGTATAAAGAATTCATATGACTTGATAGAAAAATAAAAAAACACAAATACTTAAATTTAAAAATTGTCAAAGGAACCAAATAGACATTTTTAGAAAAAGATATATGGAAGGCCAACAGGTATATGAAAAGATGCTCAACATCACTAGTCATTAGGGAAATGCAAATTAAAACTACAGTGAAATCTTACCTCAGCTGGTTGGAAAACCTTTCATTGAAAGGACAAAACATAACAAATGCTGTCAAAGATGTGAAGAACAGGGACTTGTTCACTCTTGATGGGATTTTAAACTGGTACTGCCACAATGGAAAACAGTATGGAGGATCTTCAAAAAATTAAAAATAGAACTTCCATATGATCCGGCAATTCCACTTCTGAAAATATATCCAAAGGAATTGAAAATTCCTAACTCAAAAATATATTTACACTCCTATGTTCATAGCAGCATTATTTACAATAGCCAACACATGTTAACAATCTAAGCATCTATCAATGGATGAGAGGATAAAAAGATATGTGTATATATACACATAAATATTATTTAGCCATTAAAAATGGGGGAAAAGTCTCACCATTTTGACAACATGGAAAGACCTTGAAGGCATTATGTTAAGTGATATATCAGACAGAAAAAGATAAGCCTTTATGATCTAACTCAGATTTGGAATCTAAAAAATATAACTTCATAGAATAAAGAAATAAGATATGGTTACCAGAGGTTTGGGGAAGAGGAAATTGGAAAAAGGTGGTCAAAAGCTACAAATTTCTAATTATAAGATAAATAAGTACTGGGGATGTAATGTAGAACGTGGCAGCTATAGTTAACACTGCTGTATGATATAGAGAAAATTTGTTAAGTGAGTCAATTGTAAGAATTTTCATCACAAGATATTTTTTTCTTTCCTTTTCTTTTTTAAAAATAATTCTTTATTCGTGAAAGTATTAAATATGTCCCCTTTCTTTCTCTTTTTTATTGTATCTCTATGAAGTGATGGATATTAGCTGAACCTATTATGATAATCATATTCACAATATATGCAACTTACACAATCATGATGTATGCCTTAAACTGGTGCAGTGATATATGTCATTATTTCTCAAAAAACATTGGAACAAAAGTAGACAGGGGAAGAATAAAAAGATCCAGTTTTAATATGATTATTTATATTCAAGTAATAAAAATAATACAATAAAAAAAGTTTGTTCCAGATGACAGATTGGATTTATTCCTCGATTGCAAGTACTGTTTAACATACAAAATCAATCAACAAAATATATCACAATCACAGAATGAAAGAAAAATTAATCACCTCAAATGTTGCATAAAAGTATACTTTGGCACTCTTTATAGAAAACAAACTAGGAGTAGAATAAACTACTTCTAAACAAGAAGGTCTATATATGAAAAAACCACAGCTAATATTTTTAGTAGTGAAAAAATAAAAACTTTTCATCTAATATCAGGAACAAGGCAAGAATGCCTACTTTGGACTTTCTATTCAGCATAGTATTGTTTACAAGCCAAAGCAACTATGCAAAAATAAGAAAAAAATTCAATGCTATATATAACCTTAATGTCTTTGCAAAACACCTACTAGAACTAGCAAATAAGTTTAGCAAGGTTGCAGGACACAAATAAACATGCTAAAATAACGTTTGTTTCTATGCAATAATGATAATCTGAAAAAAATGTTCAACTCAAAATAGCATCTGAGTTAGTCTATTTGGACTGCAATAACAAATTACCATAGACTAGATGGCTTAAACAACAAACATTTATTTCTCATAGTTCTGGAAGCTGGGAAATTTAAGATAAAGGCATGAGCAAATTCATTGTCTGGTATGGGACCTTTTCCTGGTTCACAGATGACTGCCCTTTTGCTGTGCCTTTACATGGTGGAAGTGGATCTGGATAGCTCTTAGAGTCTGGATTATAAGGGCACATATCCCATTTATGAGAGTTCCCCCCTCATAACCTAATGACCTCTTGAAGGTGCAGATCCTATCTAGTGTGCAAGATGCTCTACCAATTGGGACACATTACTGTCTAGCAGATGCACTAGTGCTTGAAGTATCAGTGGAAACCTTTGATAAGCTCTTATAGATGAATCAAAGCCCAGATCCTTGGGATTTTGTACAATAACTCTGCCATCTTCTTCAGATAACTATTTTATTTTGAGAAACAGCTTTTGTATTTGTACTGGTCCTTAGTAGGGACTTACTATCTTAATCACGTTCCATCAAGTTAACATGTAACTTTAACTCATCATGAGTAGGGTATTGTGTGACTCACCAAAAACTTCATATTGGATATGCACAGCAGCACTTCCATTAGCAAATAAATGGTTATATATGAGCTAGGTCTAAAGCCGGTCCCAAAAGCACAAGTTACATGAGGAAGTGGCCCAAATGTCAATGACCCCTAATTTTGCTATATGACCTTTTCTCTCTCCCAACCTTCATCTATGACTCCATGAGTCATCACTGAGGATGAAAAACAGAGCAGTTTACAAAGTTGTACATGATATGCAGGCAGTACCTAAAAGTGGACAGCTGTAGCATTTCTGCACCTTTTTGGAACATCTCTGAAAAATAGTGGTGAAGTGAAACCCTCCCAATGGGCAGAATTGACAGTAATGCACCTGGTTCCTCCTTTTGTTTGTATGCAGAGTCTAGATGAACTCATTGTATATGGCTGAAACATCAGGGACTTGGAAGGAACATATTTAGAATATTGGTGGCAAGGAGGTCTGTGGGAAACGTATGTGCATAAACCTCTCTGAACGGGCAAATAATGTAAAGATATTTGTGTCCCACATAGATTTTCATCAAGAGTGACCTCAACAGAAAAACAGTTTAATATTCAAGTGGACAGGATGATTTATTTAGTGAATACCCAGTCTCGCCCATCATTGCCTAATGGGCTTATGAACAAAGTGGCTAAGATGGCAGGGAAGAAGGTTATGCATCTGCTCAGAAACATAAAATTACATTCACCAAGACTGAAATGGTTACAAATATTGCTAAGTGCCTATTCTGCCAGTACCAGAGGCCAACATTCAGCATGGCATTGTTGCCTGGGGTAATCAGCCACCTAACTAGTGGCATATTGATTATATAGGACTGCTTCCACCATGGAAGAGACAATGCTTTGTTCTTACTAAAATGTACACTTGCTATAGATATATATTTACTTTCTCTGCATAGAATGCTTCACATGATCTCACTTATATGTGGAATCTAATGAACAAAATAAACTGATGAACAAAATAGACCCAGAGACATGGAGGCATGCAATAGACTGACAATTGGGGGTAGGGGGGTTTAACCAAAGAACTTATATGCATATATGCAAAATCCATGGACTCAGACAATAATGTAGTGAAGGCCTGGAGAGGGGGAAGGGGCTGTGGAGGAGGAGGTCAATGGGGGACAAAAGGGGACATCTGTAATACTTTCAATAATAAAGATAATTTGTTCAAAAGGCCAGGAAAAAATAGGATGATTCTGCCCAAATTACTATCTGTGGATTTATTGAATGTCTTATATACTGTATTCTCCAGTGTATAAGATGACTTTTTAACCCAGGAAAATCTTCTCAAAAGTTGGGGGTCGTCTTGTACACTGGGTGTCGTCTTATAGGGCGGGTGCTGAAACTTCTGAGCCAGACTGGAAAATCTGCGGTCGCAGCATACAGTGGGGGGAGCTCAAAAACGGCCGCACTCCATTCATTTCAATGGAGCCGGACGGAGACCACAAGTATCTCCGGTCGGCTCCTTTATGTGCTGCACATGGTCTCCGTCTGGACTTTTTAACGCAGAAAAATCTGCTCAAAGGTTGGGGGTCGTCTTATACACCCAGTCATCTTATACACCGGAAAATACGGTACTACTAGAGGCCCAGCACACAATTAAATCATGTGCATGTAGAGTCCCCAAGGCCTATCCTGCCATCAGGGCCATGTCCACCACCCTGCTACACCTTGCATGCTCCGTGGAAGCTGCCAGCGTCCCACGACACTCCTTGGATGCTGCCGGCACCCCGTGACACTCTGCTGATGATGCTGGCTCTCAGGGAACGTTTGGGGGAGAGTCTGAGAGGTGTGCCATGCACCTCCTGGCGACTGGTCATTACAGTGTTACAGCTTTTGGGTCACGGGCCTTTTATAATATAGATCATACCGTTCTACATAGCATTGCTTCTGACACATAAACTTTCATCACAACAGTGTTTCATGGACCCCTACTCACAGAGTACATAGAGTTACCATGTTTCCCATCATCCTGCACCTGCTGACTAGATAGAGCAGTGAAATGACCTTTTGAACAATTTCAGCACAAAGTTGTTGCCAATACCTAGCAGGGCTGTAGCAATGTTATCCAGGATGATACAGATGCTCTAAATCAGCATCCAATATATTGTACTGTTTCTCCTAGGGGTAGGATTCATGGATCCAAGATTTGAAGTATGCAAATGTGTTTCTACTCACTATTACTTCTAGTGATCCACTAGCAAAAAAACAAACACAAATGGTTTTAGTCCCCACAACTTTATGCTCTGTTAGTCTAGAGATCTTATTTCCAAAAGGAGGAATGTTTCTTCTAGGAGTTATTGAATTAAAATGAATTCATTGAGCTGGAACTTAAGTCATGCAAGTGGCCACTTTGGTTTTTCTCAAGCCTCTGAATCAACAAGTTTCTTCAGATTGTGTTCTTGCCTTTTGAATGCCCTGTGTTTATTGAATGTCACACACACATTAAATAGGACAGTAAACACTGAGTTAAATATTTTCATGCTTGCATATAAACACTCTTTTATACCTCATGGGTTACTAGTCAAGGGTTGGACTAAGTCTGAAGTTTGCTCCCTGCTTGAATTTAGGTTCTCCCTTTGTACTTCTCCCCTGACGAATCTGTCCCTTACAAATTTCCCAGTTGTTCTTAATTAAAATTGTTCTCATTGATGAGCATATTGATGCTGTTAATGGGGAATGAAGGGAATGAGGGGATCAGAATGGCATTCTCTGTTGTGTATATTAAGCATATGTCTTAAGCAGGTGCTGTACACCTGCATCTTTTCATTATGGTTATCACAATATGTCTTTACTCCTCCTTCAGAAAAAATGTTGGATGTAGCAGTTACAGCTTCTCATTTCCAGATATCAGTTCTTTAAAAAAATGTTTCTATTGATTTCAGAGAGAAGAAGGGAGAGGGAGAGGGAGAGAGAAACATCAGTGATGAGAGAGAATCATTGATCGGCTGCCTCTTTCACTCCCCCTACTAGAGATGGAGCCCACAACCTGAGCATGTTCCCTGAACAAGAATCCAGTTGTGACCTCCTGCTCAACCACTGAGCCACAATCTCAGGCTATAGCACTTCTTTTAACACACTCCAGCAGCTGCAGTGTATTTCCACCAGTGTATTCAGGATAAAGTTTTGTTCATTTTATCACTTTGTTACTTATTTTGCTACTCCCTCTGCAGATTAAGGCTTTTGTTCCTTATGGAATTTAAGGAACGGCTGCCTGTTCAGAGTGCAGATGTTTGCTACATTTGCACCTCCAGCTGCAGTAGGTTCCCACGGTGACTTCAGGCTACAATTGGTGCCCTTTCCCTAAAGATTAAAGAGTGGCCATCTTAGAAAAAGTATAGTGTGTTATTATTATGCCTCTTCAAAATTAATGTCCACCTTAGAAAATGATCTTAATTTGGAAATAGGGTTTTTGCAAATGTAATTAGTTAAGTTGGGGTCATACTGATTAGGGTGGGCCCTAAATTCAATAACTGCCAACCCTAAAGAAAAGATAACACACTCAACCACAAAAGAGAAAGGCCATATGATGACAGAGGCCATATTGGAGTTAGGCTGCCACAAGCCAAGAATTACCAAGAATCACCATAAGCTGGCAGGGAATGGGAAACATTGACTTCTAGATTCATTCCAGTGAGTGCGGCCCTGATGACACTGGCCTCCTGAACTGAAAAAGGATAAAATTTTGTTGTTTCAAGACTCTCTGTTTGTTACAGTAATCCTAGGACAGGAGGAAAGGGAGGTCGAGGATGAGGTTTAGGTGGAGTTTCTGCAGTTACTATTGTTCTTTTCTCCCTGTCACCACAAGAGAAGCTTTTCCTAGATCTTACTCTTTTGTGAGTATGTGGTAGAATTCCTGGAGGAAAAGAAGATGCACACCTCCTATGTCTGTGGTGAAAAGGGGCTTCACAATCTCACAATAGCTCACTCTCAGAATTTACCAATTAAAAAAACCCCAAAACTTCTGGTTGAATATTCTCTCTTGCTTTTATTACATTGGGAGCATCTGCCCCAGCTAAGAAAATGGTTATCACCTGTTATTGTCCAGCAATGTGCCCCTTCAGATACCAGGCCAATTGTCCTGCAACCTCAGTTCTTTCTAAGATTGAAAAAAGGCATTTGCAGCTTATTAAGGTTTTGTTTTTACCCCTTTATTGTAAGGGTGAAAATTATGCTAATATTAACTTTCTAGTTTTCCAAGCTAAAATTTGAATTTCCTTAGGCTATGATATATGATATCTTCATTATTATTCAGTTTAAAATGTTTTCAAATCCTCAGTTTTATATGTTCTTTAATTCAATGTTATTTAGTGGCATATTTCTTGTTTTCAAAACATACAAGAATTATTTATATATAATATATCAATAAAGTTTATTTTTTTAATTGCAGAGTTTGGCATTTTTTGGTCAAATCTTCTAGAATTTTTATTGGTATGTTTTATTCTATCTGTTATGATAGTGGATTTGTTTATAGATCTTCCTAGTACTATCAGTTTTAATCCTTGAGGCCATGTTTATATGTGAACACAAATTAAAATTTATTTTCTCTTAGTTAAGTGAAACTTTGATCATGATGAAGGGCTTTCATTTTTTCCAGTATTTTTTTGTTTTAAAATCTATTACATGTAATTAATATAATTACATATTCAACATCATGTTAATATTTATGTAATATATATTTTTCTTCTATTTATTATTAATCTTTATATTCTTTAATTTTTTTTATTTTATTGAATTTTTACAGAGAGGATGGGAGAAGGATAGAGAGTTAGAAACATCGATGAGAGAGAAGCATCGATCAGCTGCCTCTTGCACATTCCCTACTGGGGAGGTGCCTGCAACCAAGGTACATGCCCTTGACTGGAATCGAACCTGGGACCCTTCAGTCTGCAGGCCGACGCTCTATCCACTGAGACAAACTGGTTAGGGCAATGTTTATATTCTTTAAGCTTTAATTATTCTTTTTATAAACAAATTGAAGTTGAAATGTTTTACATAGTCTGTGAATTTATGTTTCTTAACTGGAACAGTTAGTCAATTTATTCTCGGTACTAAAGGCCCAGTGCATGAATTTGTGCAAGGGTGGGGTCTGGATGGCCCTGCCCCAATTGGCAGATCAGAGCTAGGCTGGCTGGGGAGAGGGGCTGGGGGCTATTGGCCAGCAAGCCCTGGCCCTGATCGGGGGAGGGCAATCAGGGTGGTGGGGGTTGATCAGGGGTGTGCTGGCCATGGGGAGGGGCTGTGGGTGGTGGGCTGGCTGCCCCACCCCCAAATGGGGTTGGGGGACTGATTGGGGACCAGTGGCCTGGGGGAGGGGCCATGGGTGGTTGGCGTTCCAGCTCTGACCCTAATCGGAGTGGAGGGCCGATTGGGGGCAGAGTTGGCTTGGGGGAGGGCAAGCCAATCAAGGTGTGCCAATCAGGGTGGTGGGGACCCACCAGGGAAAGAGCTGGTGCAGGGAGGGACTGCATGAGGTTGGCCACCCAGCCTGCTCCATACTGGGGCAAGGGGGGGAAGTCAGGGACAGGGCTGGCCAACCAGGGGCAGAGCCAGCAGGGGCAGGGGGGCAGAGTCACAGTGGGTTTGGCCAGCAGCCGCCTCCCCCCCCCCCCCAGATCACTGAGTGTCATAGCGACCTTTGTTCAGGTCGCTACAGCATTCCAGTCGCTGACTTTTTAATATAGAGAGATAACTTTACTATATCCATTTAAGGTGTCACATATGTGCTATTTTGTTTCTTTTTTATCATTTGAAGTGAAATTCAATAACATACATTTAATCATTTCAAAGTGTGCAATTCAATGATATTTTGTGCACAGTTCTGTGGTACTTAGTGTGTTCAAAATATTGTGCAACTGTTAGATTTATCTTGTCTCTGAATATTTTCATCATCTCATACAAAATAGCCTGTATCCCTTAGGTAATCACTCCATATTATGCCCTCTCCCAATTCCTGTTAATATCTTTTCTGCTTTCTGTCTCTATGGTTTTCCTATTCTGGATATCTATACTAATAATAACCTAGGGCTGTCATGACCAGGATGGATGACCGAACAGTGGGACCTTGGCTGCCGAGGCACACAGGCAGGAAGAGTCTGTGGGCTCTGGACCTCTGGGGTGTGGCAGTCGGGGGGATCTGTGGGCCCCAGCCACTGAGGCACACAGGCGGAAAGGGTCTGTGGGCTCTGGGCCTCTTAGGTGCAGCAGCAGCAACAAGGTTTGTGAGTCCTGAGCATCAGAGGCACGGTGGCGATGAGAAGAGTTTATAACCCCAGGCCACTGAGGCAAGCAACCAGGAAGGGTCTGTGTGCCCCAGGCTGCCAGGGTTCTGAGGAACTCTGAGTCTCACGCTTTTGGGGGTGTGGCTGGCCTTCAAACTGGACTGTGACAAGAAGGAAAAGGGAGTCTCATTCCTCACAGAATCCACTGTTGGGAGGAGGGAACCTGCCTGCCTGATTGCCCCTAATCACTCTTCCTGCTTGTCTGCCCAAGGTTTCCCAGATTGCGAGAGGTTGCAGGTCAGGCTGAGGGAACCCTCTCCCCATGCACGAATTTCATGCACCGGGCCTGTAGTATATCATATAATGGAATCATGAAATATGTGAAAATTCATGTTTCGTTTCATTCACTTATCATATTTTGATATCCATCCAAGTTGGATGGATATCTTTTTTGTTGTTCACAGTATTACAGATGTCCCCACTTTCCGCTTTTTTACCCCCCTTCTCCCAGCCCCTATCCACCTCCCCAGGTATTCACTACCCTGTTGCCCATGTTATCTCTTTCTTTTTAATGGCTGAATAATATTCTATTGTATCTCTATAATATCCTGCTGTATAAATTGTACTACAATTTATTCACCCATTGGTGGATATTGGGTTGTTTTCATGTTTTGGCTACTATGAATAATGCTGCTATAAACATTTGTCTACAACTTTCTTTGTGGACATTTATTTTTCTTTTTCTTATATATATAAGTAGGAGTGGAATTGCTGTGTCACATGGTAATTCTATGATTTAACTACTTAAGGAAATTCCAAACTGTTTCCACAGTGGCAGCATCATTATTCTTTCCACCAGAAATCTGCAAGGGTCCTAATCTCTCCACTCCATTTAATTTATCTTTCCTTCCTTACAGACATCCAAGTGAGAATCAAGTGGCATCTCGTACTTTTGTTTTACATTTTTAAAACACCAATGATATGGAATATATTTTCATGTACATATTGGCCATTTACATACCTTCTTTGAAGAAATAGCTATTCAAGTCATTGCCTTTATTTAATTAGCTTAGGTTTTTTTCCTCTTTATTATTATTTTTTGGTTGAGTTATAAGTATTGTTTACATATTTTGGATACTATCCTTTATCTGATATATGATCTAGAAATATTTTCTATGTGTGTTTTTAAATAATGATAATGTCCTTTGATGTACAAGAGTTTTTAATTTTACAAAGTTCAATATTTCTGTGTTTTCTTTTGCTGCTTAGGTCAAATCTAAGAATCCATTGGCAAATCTGTCATAAAGATTTAATAGTGTGTTTTCTTCTATGGATGTAACTAGTTTCAGCTCATAAATTTAGGTTGCTGACTCATTTTGAGTTTGTTTTTATATGCCTAATGTGGTAGGGGTCTAACTTTGTCATTTTGCATGTAGTTATCCAGTTATTTGTTGAAGAGGTTGTTCTTTTCCATTATATGATCTGGCACCACACCACTGTCAAAAATCAACTGGCCATAGATGTTTGTATATACTTCTGGACACATTACTATACTGTCTTATATAGAAATTTGTATTCACACTGTTGGATTACTTTAGCTTTGTAGTATGTATTGCAATCAAGGAGTGTGAGTCCTCTTACTTTTTCTTCATTAATATTTTGGTTATGTGGGGGCACCTTGCAGTTCCATATGAATTTGAGGATCAATTTTTAGAATCTTCTATAATAAAAGCGAAACATGCAAATGTGACCGTTACCACCAGCCAATCAGAGCGGCTGTATGCAAATTAACCCAGCCAAGATGGAGGCCAACAGCCAATCAGAGTGGCTGTATGCAAATTAACCCAGCCAAGATGGAGGCCAACAGCCACGGAACTAGAGCAAACCAAAGGGTTCTGTTGCAACTGCCTGCC
>PVJC01019219.1:0-30460 GCA_004026665.1 Murina feae
CTCGGCCCACAGCAATTGGACAGCACACTGGCGACTGAGCACGCAGGAAGTCACACAGATAATGGCATGAGTAGGAACTCGTACGGCATCGGCGAGCACCCCTTGTCATCACATGACTGTGACCCTTTCTGGTGAGAAATGAGGAACCGCTCCTCCAACACCTTCTTCTGGAAACTGGCTCTTTTCCCAGCCCTTTTTAATTCTCTTTAGCTTTTGGCTTATACATGGAAGAAGTAAAATGCTCTTACCCAGAATTACAACTGATGGCAAAACGAGAGCGAGAACAAAGTTTGGTGGTGTGTAAAACCTGTAGTACTCCCCTTCAAAAGCTCGTTTCCAGCCATAAATTAAAACATGGAAAGTGCTGATGAGCAGAGCGACGTAGCCAAGAGTAGACTTCGGATGGAGGAGGGGAAAAAAACAAAACAAAGAATAAGAAACGAATTACTCAAATTCATAAATAAACCTATTTTATCTTAAATTATTATTGAGCTACTTTTTTTCTCTACTAAATGAAACAATTTAAGCACTTTCACATATATGGTTACATCCATACTTTTTATTTGACACAATTTAAGCCATATTGCATCGTTTAATACTCTAATTATTTCATTTATTATATGAAGAACTTTTCCCTCATGTCGTTGAGAATGAACCATTTAATGCTGTATACTATTCCACTGAATGGATGCGCTATAATTTATTTAAACATTCCTTTCGTTGATTATTTACTTTGTTTCCAGCTTTCCTCAACTATAAATAATGTCACTCTACGCCCTTTTCTATATTCTGGCTTATTTCCTTAGAACTGAGATAGTGGGACTGCTAGTTAAAACATCTGGCTTTACTTTAAGGGTATTGACAAAAACTGCTAAACTTTTTTATATAGGTTATCCACATTTCTGCCAGTTGTGTATATTAGGAAAAATGAGTGTGTTTATATATGTATGCATATGTATATACTAACTGAAGGTAAATATGAAAAACCTTATATATTAACATGTAATATAAATAGCATTTCAAACATGTGGGTTTATTGACTTTATTAAATGAGATTATTAAGAGTACTGCAGTTAAGCAGTTTACAGGTTAGAATCTAAAGAAGGGTCAGCATCCCTGATTCCCTAAATTATGATGTTCAATTGTTTACTTTGAGGAATACTCTATTACATAAATGTAATATTACATCTGCAGAATGATGTAACATCTAACTTCACTGGGAAAGGATCAAAACTCTAGCCGAAAATTGTTCTGTCTACAATTACTCATCTAAATTTATAATGATAGTTTGCACCCATCTAGCACATAGTTCTTTCTAGGTGTGATTAAACTTGCACTTTGCAAAGTATTCATATTGTCTTTCCTTCAAAAGAAGAAAAAAAGAATTTAGACCAGGGGAATGTGCTTAATTTGAATGAGATTTTTAGATAATTTAAAAACAAAGAAGTTCAAGTAAATAAGAACCCCCCCTTCTCCTCAAATTCAGTTTATTACCAAATGAACTTATTGGCATTATAGTGATGTAAACCATTTGGATACAGCCAATACTGATTGGGTCTACGTTTGAGTTATATATTTTTAAATATGCAAACATAACCCTGGCTGCATGGCTCGGTTGGTTGGAGTATTGTCCCATACACAGAAAGATGGCAGGTCTGATTCTCGGTCAGGGCACATGCCTAGGTTGCGGGTTCAATCCCTGGTTGGGACGCATGAGGGAGGCAACCAATCAGTGTTTCTCTCTCAAACTGATGCTTCTCTCTCTCTTCCTAAAACAATGAAAGCATGTGCTCGAGTAAGGATTTTAAAAAAATGCAAATACAAACCCCTTTGTAGACACTCACATACATATGTATATAACTTACATACTAAATACACTAACAGGTTCATAAGGCTGGTTGCTTGTCATAATCCATTAACTTAGTGTGGTTTGTCACTGCTTTAAAATATTCCTTTAAATATTAGACTGACCTCCTCCTCACTTGAATTCAAATTAATGGTATTTTTCTGGACATAGCAAGATGACTCAAAATATAAAATAATTCTTCATTTGGCTTTTGGCTTCAACTTGTTCTAAGCTCACACATCCCCACCTTCTTCTTTTTTTTTTCCTTATTAAAATAACCTTTATCCATAGCATAGCAGGCAAGGCTATCAGTGCTGTACGATCCTGTAGTGGTATTTCACTTACTAAACCAGAAACCAGGATGGTCGTGAGCTAGCCTCCAACCATATGAGGCCACCACGCTTACATGCAAAAACACAGCTCCCAGAGTCTCTTTTCATGAGAAGCATATTTAAAATTCAACTCTACCTGACATTTAATTCTATGCAGCCCTTTCCCTCACCAAACAAAACCTCACATACCTGAATAAAACTGAATTCCCTCCAGTTTAAAGCGTTGCTCACTGAAGGGATGGAGGTGACGGCCAGGAGGGACAGCAAGCCCAGGCTCATTATGCCAAAGGAGATATACATTTCAATCCTCCAAACCTCTTCCTCGTTCCAAGAGTTTTTAATGTCTGCATGAACCTAGCAAGAGAGCAAACATGAGTTTCCCTTATTTGTTAGAATATTAACTGATTCAGCACAGAGTTCACTCGAGACATGAGAATCCATCACATGGACATCATATGGACATATTTAAGTTGTATTAATTCAATTTAACTAACGGTTATGGAGAACCTATTACTGGATGGTATTGTTTCGAGCATGGGAAAAAAGAGAATGGAGAGTTAGACAAAAGGAGGACTAGGATTCTCTCTTTCTTTGCACATGTGTGAGGAGAGTGGGTAAGCCTGTCTCACATTTGTAATGCATCACAGTTACAGGCACGCCAGCAGCCAAAGACCACAAAACGCCATGTGGTTTGTTCCAGGTGACACCAAGGAGTCCTGGTGGTTAGACTTAGTTTTGTGGTACTTTCACAAGTTGGTTGAAACTCGATTAAATTGGTTACATTCTGGACTTAGTTCAACTTAGAACCTGGAAAAGGAATTTCTAAACATACTTTTGTGTGTTTCTTTCTCATATCAAGGATATTTATCTCTTTCTTCTTACTTTGATTTCCACTGAAGCTGAGATTTCCCTGAGGATAAAGAGGATAAAGCCCTGCTGAATGCAAATATTGATCCACTTGAATTGCCTCATTATTTAATATACTTTTCCAACTGTCCATTTGCCTCATTCCTATATAATAACTATATTGGTAATGCATATAAAATCAAGCAGAGCAAGAGGGATTGGGAGTCCCGGGGTTGAGTTGGAAGTAGGCAGCAGAATTTAAAATGGTGTCCAAAGTAGGCCTCATTGCGGGGGTGAGATCTGAGTAAATGACTTGAAGGAGGAAGCTGGGAGAGCTGATATTAAAGCCTCCATATCAGTTAAGAGCAGTATTTTTAGGGAAAGAATGACTTAAAAACATTCATTTTTAATGTTTTTCCTCCCAAATTATTTTAGGTTGCAATTGTTGAAACACATGCTAAGTACTGGATGCTACATACTTGGCCCATGATGCCTTGGCTCCTTAGAAAAAGAAAAAGCTTTTACACATTTGTTTTGGTGTGGTGTCCTCGGCTTCCACTGAGAAATGCGACCCACAGCGCTCCCCTGGTACACTTTATTTTGCACTCGCTGAGGGGGAATGAGTGGGGAAATCAGCCGAGCCCATCATTAGACTCCCTCCGTGAAGCTCTCCTTGAGATTTTCTTGAGCTGAGTGCGAGAAAAGCTTCACCTGAGGAACTGGGATCTTTCCTGCTTTTTGATAACAAAAATCTTGTAGGCATATGTCTTCCGATGTGGACTTCCTGTCCTATTGTAGGTGTTCACTGGTTCTAATTTTACTGCATACACTTACTGAGAATTGCCTTAACATTTTGCGGAACATGAAAATAATGAACTGTTAAGCACGGAAAGCGGTCATTGCAATAATACTATTAAAAATAAAAGAACAGCCCTGGCCGGTGTGGCTCGGTTGGTTGGAGCTTTGTCGAATACACCGAAAAGCTTGATTCCCAGTCTGGGCACATCCCCAAGTTGCGGGTTTGATCCTGGTTGGGGCATGTGCAGGAACAAGCAATCTACATTTTTGCTCACATCAATGTTTCTCTTTCTCTCTGTTCCTCTCTCTCTCACAGTTCGTCTCTTTATAATCAATTTTTTAAAAAAGGAAAAAACCCCTAAGCCTTTATTTTTTCCTGCTTTTATTCTGCAAAGAAAGGGATGGTTGCAGCTTCCACCCTCAACGGTTTTGCTTTCGCCATGTAACTCTACGCAGAAACATTATTTAAAGAACAGTACTTTTCCTGCTCTAAAATACCAAGGTATGCAAAGTTATATCCAATGTTTAATCTTACGGTTTACAAATTCTATTAAGCATCAGATAAATAACAAACATGCTCCATACCTGCTGATAAGCCATGTTGAGAAACAAGTATCTCTCTGATCTTCTCATTGGTAAGCAGAGGCTATAGGCAACATGGACTGAAGTGAAGAAAAAACTTAGTAATCCAAGCTGTTTTCTACACTGCAACCAGGTCTCCAACCACGATGGAAACCTCCTGTACTTGGTGCCGTAATAAAGTTGATAAGCAGCCGCCAGGAGACCTGCCAGGTATACCAGGGACAGCAAAGTAATGGCAACTATGGGCAAGGTTTTATTCACAATCTCAATAGGAATCTTGTAAAAGTCACTCTGCTGGTTTCTAGCATAGGGATGTATCACATCTCTGACAAAGGAATAGAGAAAGAAAAATGTGGCCAGGCTTATGGCTACCACGACTGGCCCTCTCCAGAGAGTAAAGAGTTGCAGGGGTAAATTTTCGATCTCCCTGGCTGATGACAACGATCCCACGTCAACGGGAGTAAAATTCAACTGCCGGGCAAGTTCAACAACCTGTTGTCGAGCTTGAATATTGTTGCTGCAAATATAAACCTGCAGCAAAAACAAAAGACACATCATTACTACGGCTGCTTATAGAAATGGTGACGATCCCGTGCTCCACTGAGTCTACGGAGCATCACTTGTGATGACCAAGTGATGCAAAAGATAAGGAGATAAAGCTCTTATCAACTTATTATTTATTAAGAGATTACAACGGTGTCATTAAAAATGGCCAAGTCCCATGAGATTACATGAAAAGAAAATGCAGACGTATCTAGCTAGAACCTGGGATCAGGATGACCTCAGGGGAAGGCAGGAGGAACAAAGGTTCTGGATCTCGTGGTTCAAAGGCACTGGTGACTTCAGGCCTCCCCTGCAGAGTGGAGTTTGAGCTGCTGGTTGTGCCCCGCCCTCTCCAGCTCTCTCTCCCATAAAGAACAGGCTGGGGCTGGCTCCCCAGGCTTTCCTGGATAATATTTAGTTTTGGGGGGATAGTGGATAGTGATTCTGCCTTGTAGGGTAATTACAAACACTACCTTTTACAGATAATTCAGCAAGAAAGAAGACGGGCGTGCACTCAGGACTGAATTTGCAACGAACACCTCTAAATTATGTCATGATGCTGTATTATAAAAATTATCTTTTGGCTCAGAAACCAATTCGCCAAGTATCTCTGGAAAAAACATGACTTATCTCAAGTATATTATTCCATTTGTCAGAATATGAGATTCTTTCATCTTTAAATGATGACAATATACTAGAGGGGAGGGATGGTATAGCAAGACTTAATTTAAAAAGTAAATCAACTGCCATTTTCTAACACTAAGGTGTTAACTCTATAGGAACACTAATGATGAGATGAGTGGGGTTGGAGGTGGGCTTTCAGACTACCACAACCTCTTAGATATACTAATGAGGATGAGAATTCAACAATTATTTGCTGAGCACCAAAGTCATTGCTAGAGTGAGCCACTACTACTTATGGGTAGGTCATCTCACCGAGGGCTAGAAAAATACTGCTATTAAGTAATGTTTGGGGAAAACAGATTCCTAAGTATATTTGTACCTGAAGATGTTTATATAAGGGTTCTAGAACAGACCACACTAAAACACTGGCATGCTAAAGCTACTTACATTATGCTGACAATGTAAAGCTCTGTGAATTGTTAATTTTACCTAATATTAGGCAGATGAGTGGCAAAGTCTATACTATTATACACATGTTCATGAACTTCTAAAATGGAGTGGGGGACAATGCCTATATAACAAAGAAATAAGGAAGAGCATCCCACATTAATTTATTACAGTTGTGACAATGATGAAGTAAACTTATTTGTTGGGAAAAATCCTAGAAATTATGAAATTTTATGATAAATATAAAAGTATAAATCAAACATTCATAACAGGGACACGAGTAATATGAACTACAAATGAATAGTATGAGCTACTATTTCTGTAGCTCCCTTTGAATTAAATCATTGTTCCACAAATTATTTTGTTGTTGTTAAAGAATTAAAATGATCACAAATATGGGCAAAGGATTAAGTTTAGGCTTATCTCTAATTTAGTTTGTATCCATTGCTAAATTTTGGTGGATATGCAAAAGGATAAAAAAGGATTCAGAAATAGCCTCTAGGAAAACTGGAAATATATATTCTTTTACTAGCCTTCCAAATTAAAGACCCGAAAGTGAATGGCTATCGTGAATGACATGCCGCATACAGTGATATAATTCTTAATTAATTTTCTAAGACTCCTAATCAACTATCTTTATGGACAAAAATAATAAAGTATTTCGTCAGCGTGCTTAATTATAATGCAGAATCACACCTTTAAGGCGTACTATTCATATGTTTACATATAAAGACTCTCATTCCACATCTGCTTTGATTTTCAAGGTGAACTAGACACAACCCCTAGGCTAAAAGAGAACCTAAGAAATTCAATCTGCTTCTATCTTCCCCACATGGATTAAAACCTACAATTAAAAATAAAATAAGCTGTACTACTGTACTTTAATAAATTCTATGAATAATGTGTGTAAAATAAAAAGGTATTCCCAAAGCATTCTTCTGGAGAGTCACAGGAAGTAGTATTTCATACAGCGATGGAATACAGCTACCAAACAGCTGCAAGCAAGGAAGAGGGGAGAAGGAAGAGGGAGGAAAGAAGGTTGGGAGGGAAGGAGTGAGAGAAAATGGACATGCTTGCTGTTTGTTTCTATTTTTGAGGAAGCAAGGAGAGATCAATTCAACACGTTCCATTCTTCATCAGCCAACCTTGCCTTTTCTTGAATTAGCTGGATACGACAGGAAAGTCCAAGAAAAGATGTGTGCCCCTGCAAGGTCAGAACTTTCAGGTACTCACACATAGTTTTCTAAATGATAATCGTTGGAGGGGGTCCGAATTAGGTTTTTAAATGTATGCTATTTGTTTAACTACATAACTACAAAATACTAGATAAACAAGAATAAAATTAAAAATACACACCTGCCGGCTGGCATCCTTCGGCCCTAACTGAAGTGTCCAGGCTGAGATAACATTAAATCCTTTGACAACCAGTGAATCCGGGAATAAGGAAGCCAGATACTCAGCATTGGACTCTGGGTATTGGTTTATCCTCATGTTATTGCTCACATCAATCAGGATTTTACCCACGAGCAGATGTCTCAGGTCCCACAGGGAGGTGTAATGTTCTCTATGTATAGCAACAAATATTATATTTGTTTTTGTTAGCACATCTTCATGATGAGTGACATCTACCACGTGAGGAAAAAATTCAGAAGCAAATTTAGGATTTCTACTTCCTATGACCACGTGATAGCCACATCTAATAAGTCGAATGGTCAGGGATTTGGCAAAATCCCCACTTCCAATCACACCTACAGTGACCTTCCTTGCATCTTTGATACTATTTATGCCATTAGGCAAAAAAGTATCACCAAGGTTCTTAGGGCTTCCCATCATCGAGATAGATTCCATGACACAGACTCTTCCAAGGTCACCAGGGATATCCTAGGAGAGAGAAAATAAAATGTTCATCCACTACCTCTTACCAAATGTGAACACACTTTCAGACATTATAATATGGCTCTCGTTTATAGACATAAAATATTTCAGCAAGCTATATAACTTAGAGACCAATAAGCCACAATTTGTAAGCTAAAAAAGGATGTCGGAACAGGAGAAATGAACTGTCACAGAGTTGCCATGCTAAAGTGGGGCTGCTCAAATTCCACTGTGCACATGAATCACCTGAGAATCTTGTTAAACTGCTGACTCTGATTCAGCAGTTCTGGAGTGAGGCCCAAGATTCTGCATTTTTAGTACGGTGAGCTGCTGCGTCTGGTCTGCAGACTCCTCCGTAAGCAACAGGGCACTAGAGAACAAAAGGAAGAGGTGGATGTCTTCACCTAAAACATTTTTAAAAACGCAGTTCTAACCTGATCACCCAGTTTCTCAGCAAATCAGAAAAGCTGCTAGTGGTGGAAAGAACTATGATAGGACGTTATAGCACATAGGACAACAGAAGACAGAAAAACCATGAAAAGTAAAGGGCCCTGGCCAGGTAGCTCAGCTGGTGAGAGCGTCCTCCTGATAGGCCAAGGTTACGGGTTCCACCTCTGGTCAGGACACATGCAAGAATCAACCAATGAATGCATACATAAGCAGGATAACAAATAAATGTGTCTCTCTCTCTCTCTCTCTCTCTCTCTCTCTCTCTCTCTCTCTCTCTCATCAATAGATTTTCTTTAAATCCAAACTCTCAGGAGTCATTTGGCATGGAGTCTATAAACTATCCTATACACCTGACACTTATTAAATAAGAATAAGATAACTCAACTACTAAAGAATGAACTACTAATGAACCTTGGCACTTACATAATATCTTAAGGAAAACAGGCATAAAAATACAATAAAGAATTAAATATCATTGGCTTCTATCATTCACGCTATATCCTCTAACTTATCATTGAGAAAGTTAGCTTCTCAATGATATTAGTAATGTGTTTCTGGCCTTACAGTACATTACACAATACTTGTGGAATCTTTTCTTCTTTTACTCATTGGTGGAATAGAATACAACGCAGTTAGTCTTTCTGGGGAAATTTGTCAACTTCTTTTTTAAGTGACTAAAACCTGAAACATTCGAAATAACTTTCTCCAGTATACCACTCAGATTGCCATAAATCAGTGTCACTAACGGGAATGAATGAAAAATATTCTTCTTGTCTCTCCTCATTGCACAATTTCTTATATACTAAAAACAGATGTGGATCACTTCAGAGAATTTAATGCGTTTTACAGGGAAGGTGGAATGTTTCAAAAACATGTTTTAGGGGTTTGTACCAAATGAAATTTGAAATTACTGGAGCTAAAAATATTCAACTTTTTACCCTAGAAATGGATCACATACAATGACAAAAAAAACCCACCAGTAAATTAATCTTTAGAAAGACAAAATAATATAACCTAACTAGAGGCCCGGTGCATGAAAATTCTTGCACTGGAGGGAAGGTCCCTCAGCCCAGCTTGCCCCCTCTCACAGTCTGGGAGCCCTCAGGGGAGGGAGGTGACATCATCACACCTCTGCTACTGCTACTGCTGGCAGCGCAAGCCTTGGCTGGCCTGGTTACCTGAGCCTTGGGCGGCCCTGGGCAGCTGGGGGGCTGAAGGGACTGGGGGACTCCGGAGGCAGGCGCACAAAGTGCCTGCTGCCCTGATGGGGCTGAGGGGACTAGGTGCTGCCATCTTGTGGCTGTGGGCACTGCCATCTTTGAGAGTGGGACAGTCAATTAGCATACTCCCTCCTTATTGGCTGTGGGCACCACCATCTTTGAGGGCAGGACAGTCAATTAGCATATTCCTGCCTTATTGGCTGTGGGCGTTTCCATCTTTGTGATGGCGTGGGGTTCAATTAGCATATTCCCTCCTTATTAGATAGGATACTCATTATTGCATATTTTCTGTCAGGTTTGTTGTGCTTTATATATTAACTGACTGAATTCCCACAATCACCATAGGAGACAGGTGCTAATATCACCATACCCATTTTAAAGATGAAGAAACTGAGACAAGCAAAGGATAATTTATTTGTTCATCATAAGAGAGAAAGTGAGGGAACTAGGATTAGAATCCATGTGCAGTTCAGCTAAGGCATGTATCATTTGGGCAAATGTAAGGAATTTAAGAAAGGGCTTTTTCTTTGGGCATGAGGGAAAAGGGGAAGAGTTGTGCTCATCCTATATAATAAAACCCTAATATGCAAATCGACTGAATGACAGAATGACCAGCAGAACGACCTGTCACTATGATGCACATTGACCACCAGGGGACAGACACTCAATGCAGGAGCTGCCCCCTGATGGTCAGTGCACTACTTCCAGTAGCCAGGCTCACAGCTGGAGAGCACAGCGGTGGTGTTGGGAGCCTTTCCTGCCTCCACTGCAGAAGGGCAGTAAGGAGGGAGGGGTCCCAGACTGCGAGAGCCCCAGACTGCAAGAGGATGTCTGAGGGGGATTGGGCCTAAGCTGGCAGGTGGACATCCCCCAAGGGGTCCTGGACTGTGTGTGAGAGGGTGCAGGCTGGGCTGAGGAATCCCTACCCCCCCCTCCTTACCCCACCCCCTGCTGCCTAGTGCATGAATTTCATGCACAGGGCCTCTAGTATCAGCACCGTATTTTCCAGCATATAAGATGATTTTTTAACCCAGGAAAATCTTCTCAAAAGTCGGGGGTCATCAATGGAGCCAGACGGAGACCGCAAGTGTCTCTGGTCAGCTCCATTTTGTGCCACATACGGTCTCCATCCAGACTTTTTAACCCAGGAAAATCTCAAAAGTTGGAGGTTGTCTTATATGCCCAGTTGTCTTATACACCAGAAAATACAGTATATTCTTCTTTGGCCATATTATTACTCCTCAGCATTACCTAACAGTCTTAATGTCTAACTCAGATCCTGGGAAAGGAGAAAACTATTTTTAATCTATTACACATGCTTCACTTCTCACTTTTCAAGTGAGAAGGGATGGTAATTAGCTGGTTCCCCTGGACTGATTTCAGGTACCCAGAAGCCAAGAGGGGGTCAGATGGACCAGGATAGTACAAAAACATCAACATCCTCTTGGAGAAGTGGTGGGTTATCTTCACTATTCCAGAGCAGTTAAAAGAACCAGAAGTAATTTAATGAATGATCATTTCATTTGACAACTGAAGTTGAATTGACCAACTTACCCCTAGTCCTAAGGGTAAAAGGATTACTAAGCTTACACACAGGAACTCAAGTGTCACACACCCTAGTATTAACTTCTTCTGAGTAGAGATTGTTGCATCTCCCAAAATATAAGAATTGCAAAATCTTGAAATCTATCATGATGATCAAGGTCTTTTCAAACTAAAAACAAAAGCAAAACAGTATCAGTTATCTGCTAATTTTATAAAGCAAATTCAAACTCCTTCAATAAATCAGAATGTGAACAGATAAAAATTCATTAGGACTTAAAGGGCCTCCCATTATAACATGTATTTTTATACATATTTATGGGCAACTGTTCTAACATGTTTGACCCTTATTCACATTATATTTCTAATGGCAAGTTCTAACTGAACCCTTTAATGGTGTGACTGTAACTATAAATAAAAGTTGGCCTGATAAATGAGACTCGTCGTTATAGTTTTAAGGCATGTAAAAGTATTCACGAGAAAGAGGAAAAAAAAACTTGTAAAGGATCTGAGATGAGTTATTGGTGTATTGTTGAAAGCTTACAGTACTAAAATATGTGTGCTACTTGATAGTGTACAAGGTTTTCATATATAACATTATCTTACTAAATTCTCAAATGCCTGTGGAGTAGATACTATGCCCATCTTAAAGATGGGGAAAGAGACTCAGAATTTTAATGATTTGCTTAAGTCAATGCAGTTTGTAGTAATCCAATCAGGATTTAAATACCAATCTTCCAACCTCTGCTCATTCTAAAACTGCAGTGCAAACATTTTAGGGGAGATCTTTAAATTGTTTTGATCTCCAAATGTCACCTGTAACTATACTCTCTAAAATCAATACTAACTTTAAATAGCTACAATGTGAATCTCAGTTTAGGATAGTTTTAGATAAATCCAGAGCTATAAGCTTAAGAATTCTAGCTACAAAACAGATAAAATGCTGAAATAATCCTCCTCCCTTTTTTTTTAAAATCAAAACCAAACAAAGAATTAAATTTATTAATACTACAAAACAAAACATGAATGGTTGCTGGGTAACTTTTGGGGAAACCCAGCTAGCAACCCATCTGTCTTCTGAGGACTCTGCAGACCGCCTGCTTTTTAGAGGGAAGAAAGAAGAAAGGGCCAAGAAGAGTGCCATTGTCCTGTAACTCATCCATACACAGGCCTAAGAGCCACTCATTCCCACAAACTATGGGTAACTATTTAGTGCTGACACCCTGGGACCAAATCTCATCAATCAATTCCTAATTTGCTAAGCTATCATTTGGATCACTAGGTTAACTGCTGAGCTGAAGTTAATTAAAACTGTGACATCTGCAACAAAATGGGGTTATAGAAAATGAAGGAGGTTCACCTTGTATTTACAAAAAAAAAAAATTATTAAAAACCTTACACTGTACAGTTCCATTGACAAGAAATGATGGAACCATAACCCTGCTGTGTGACCAGCATGAATTTATGGAGGCAACTGTGTTCTTTGCATAGGAGAGATAAATGACATAAGAAGCATGGTGCTTATACTCAAGGAATTTACATTCTAGTTAGGAAAACATAAGCTGTACACAGAATTAAAAGCAGAAAGAAAAAGACTCACATTATCATACAATTAAGAACTAGCTTGTATGATAAGAGCATATTTACTCTAGAAAATCAGGGAACAGAAATACCTCATGGTGTTCCCTTACTTCAAGTCATTTATATTTATAAAATGTGCACTTGGGGAGTCCCTCAGCCCAGCCTGTGCCCTCTCACAGTCTGGGACCCCTTGGGGGATGTCCACCTGCTGGTGTGCCTGGCCAGCCTGTATGAGGGGTTGAGGGCCATTTTCAGGCTGCCCACAGCTCCCATTGACCCAGCGTCCCACGAGGCTGACTGGAATCAGGTTTCTGGGGTTTATTTATCTTCTATAATTGAAACTTTGTTGCCTTGAGTGGAGGCCTAGGCAGGCAAGGAAGCCTCCTGTATGCTTCAGCTCCGTGGTTTCTATAATTGAGACATTGTTGCCTTGGGCAGAGGCCCAGACGGCCTAGGCAGGCAGTTTCCTCCATCGCTGGTGCAATGGCAGCCTCCTGTTTGTTCTAGCTCTGTGGCTGCTGGCTGCCATCTTGGCTGGGTTAATTTGCATACAGCCACTCTGATTGGCTGATGGGCGTGGCTTAGGTATAACAGAGTGAGGGTCAATTTGCATATTACTCTTTTATTAGATTAGATACTTACAAAATAATCTCTAAATTACACAGGACTGGCTCTGACTGGGTAGCTCAGTTGGTTAGAGCATCGTCTTGATACCTACCACAAGGTTTCGAGTTCGATCTGTGGTCAGAGTACATACAAGAAGCAACCAATGAGTGCATCAATAAGGCGAACAACAAATTGATGTTTCTCTTTCTCTCTCTCCCACTTCCTCTCTCTCTCTCTCTCTAAAATCAATCAATAAAAATTTTTTTAAATAAAAATAAGTTACACAGAGCTGCTTCAAGCCATGTTAATAACAATGTATTACAGGTTCATATACTGATAAGCTTAAGACTATAAGGACCCTAAGGTAAATTTGGCTTTCTGTGACCTTAAAAGTGTTAGAGCACTGGTTTCCAAATATAAAGTTATCACTGGTATACAGTGATTAAAAAGTATATGGAACAACTAAAGAACAAAAGCAGAAAATCTGACTTAAAAATGGGAGAAGATCTTAATAGACATTTTTTCATTGTCTATGAAGCCATATAGATGGCCAACAGGCACACAGAACATTGTTCAAGGAAGGGAGGAGGGGAAAAATTGTTTAACATCACAATGAGATCCCATTTATACCCATCAGAATGACTATTAGCAAAAAGACAAAAACAAACAAACAAACAAGTGTTGGCAAGGATGTGGAGAAAAATGAACCCTTGTGCACTGCTAGTGGGAATGTACTAGCACACTGGTGCAGCCACTATGGAAACAGTATTCAGGTTCTTAAAAAATGAGAAGCAGAACTATCATAGGGCCCAGCAATGATACTTCTGGGTATTCACCTGAAGAAAACAAAAACATTAACTCAAAAAAGAAATGTGCATCCCTATATTCACTGCAACATTATTCACAACAGCCAAGATATGGAAACAGCCATAAAAAAGAACAAAATCTTCCCATTTGCAACAACATGGATAGACCTGGAAGGTATTATGCTAAGTAAAATACTGTATGATTTCACTTATATGTGGAATCTAAAAAAATAAGTAAGACAGAACGGAAACAGACTCATACATTCAGAGAACAAATTGGTGGTTGCCAGAGGGATGAGGAGTGGGAGGATGGGCAAAATAGGTGAAGGGGTTAAGGAAGTACAAACTACAAACTGCCAGTTATAAAATAAAGAAGTAATAACCTTATTGCAGATGGTATTGAGGTAAGGATGCATATGTTTATTGGCTAAGACATACAACTTTTTCTGTGTTGCAGTAAGTCACTTGTAAAAAAAAAATCTTCTATGAAAGGCCTACACAAACTCATTTCCCTAATTTGAATGCCATAACACAAAACAGATTACAAATGGCACTACTGTCCACTGAGTGCTATAAACTTTAGGGCTCTCTGGTGATTGACATCTGTTTAGCAATGAGGCCACAACCCATGATCATAATGGTATTTGTCCGTCCATCCATCCATCCATCCCAACCATTCACCAAACCAACATCATCATTGGCCCTATCCACTAGGCATCGGGCTAGGTACTGACACTCCAATTACACAAAACAGGCACTGTCTTCCTATCTAATTATATGAGGAAATCAAGAGTGTGGAAGCATACACAGCCACTGGGGGGGGGGGAAGCGTTATTGCGGTGTAATTTACACAGCATAAAATGTACCCACTTTAAGTGTATACATTAATAATTTTCAGTAGATTTACAGTTATACAACCATCACCACAATCCAATTTTAGGACATTTTATCAGCGGTCCCTGTGTTTACTCACATTTTAACAAAACTGGCCAACAGTAAATGCCTCTTTTAAGAAATCCTGCCTCCCTTAACATTCTGAAAGCCCCACGAACTTTCATACACGCCGCGGAGTGTGACCTGAGTTGTGCTGACTCTGCTTGGTGCTAGGAAAGGAACAGAGGATCCCACCGTTTGGGTAGGTGTACAGGCAGAACTGCAATCTCAGAGCTGCCTCTTCCGTCAAGGAGGAAGGACCTACTAAAGCAGGGGTTCTCAACTTCAGCTGCGCAGTCGATGGGCCAAGGACCTTTGTGACATAGTGTTACCTAGTCACCACCACCCATCTGCTCAGGTTTTTATTTCCTTGGTCTGGAATTCAGCCTGGGCATCAAGCTTTTGTTTTAGAGATCATCAGCCAAAATTGAAAACACATCTACTAAAAGTTTCAGGATTCAACCTAATACTTATTTTGGTATTTGGAGATAACTTATGTGGCTTTTTGACCCTCAATTATGCTCATCTTTACATTAGTGTTTGTGTCCACCAGTCCTCCTTGGCGCCAATTCAGTGCCAACAGGGATCCCCAATTTGGGGTTCAGTGAAGAAGGAAAACTTTATTCAGTGAAAAATAGCTCAATTGTGACACAGCAAGGCTGTGAGGTGGCCCCCAAGGCCAGGACCCTCTCTGGCCAGATCTTCTCTGCTCTGTTCCTGGCTGGTCAGCTATGCTCCACGCTGGTCTGCTTTGCTCCTTGCTGCTCTGCTCCATTCCATGCCAGTCCGCACTGGCCTGCTCTGCTCTGCTCCAGCCAGAAAACAGTCTTTGGTGGAAAGGGAAAGCGCTTCCTTATAACCAGAAGGGAGCTGACTTACATAGACACAAGTCTCTGCCCTTGGTCCCCTTCGACTCATGCAAACGTGGACTCCAAATCTTCAGTTTGATTGATCCAAAAGGCATTGTACTGATTGGTCAGAATGCAGCTGCTCTGATTGGTCAGTGAAGAAACTGATGGGGATACAGCTGTGCAGCTCTGATTGCAGGAGGGAAAGCCTCAGTCCTATTGGTTGAAATAGGATTCCAGGAACTGCTTTATGAGGCCTGGTTCAGATGGCAGGAACACTGCAGGCAGGCAGTTCAGTGCAGGCTTTCCCCTGAAGTGCAGTTTGCATGCGAGGCCCCTGTGTATAAATGGCTGGTAGGCTGTGTGTGTGTGTGTGTGTGTGTGTGTGTGTTTAAATATATTTTATTGATTTTTTTTACAGAGAGGAAGGGAGAGGGAGAGTTAGAAACATCGAGAGAGAAACATCGATCAGCTGCCTCCTGCACACCCTCTACTGGGGATGTGCCTTCAACCAAGGTACATGCCTTGGACCGGAATCGAACCTGGGACCCTTCAGTCTGCAGACCGACGCTCTATCCACTGAGCCAAACCGGTCAGGGCTTGTTTTTTTTTCAATTGTTGTTGTATATTTGCTTGTTTTTTACATTTCAGCTCAGTCAGCCACTGGGAGCCTTTTTTAGTAGGTATTTTCTTTCTCAGGGTCCACATTTGTAATCATGAAAATTAACGCTAGTGGAAGAACAACTACTGCCTCTGAATTGGGGAAGCTGAAGAATTGACAGGCAGCCTTTTCCCTTTTTCCACTTAGGCAGTAACAGCATCAGTAGATCCACTCACTATTTTGTAATATCCTCTTCACTTTCCTTAAAATGTGTCACCCCACCGCACAGCATACTTTGTTGCTGTTTTTGCATAACATGCGGAATTCATAATGTTCTAATGCGGTATCTCTTCCTTGTATCTGATATGAGGGGCTCCTCTTAGTTCTCCAGACACCCTAGGTTCTGCTGACGAGAGTTTCCAAGTGGACTGACTGGCTCCGGAAGAGCGCCTACCAAATTTCAGTGTGAATGTGATCACCTGGGGATCCTGTTAAAATGCATTCTGATTCTCTAGTTCCGGAATGAGGCTCAAGGTTCTGTGTTTCTCCCAAGCTCCCAGGTGATGCCTGCGGGCCTCCCCAGGCGATGCTGTGGTCCACGGGCCATGCTTTGACTGTCTCGCTATCATTTCATTGGATGTTTTTCATAAGACATATAGACTAAATAATTAGAACACTACTGTGGTAATTATGGAAGGCTGGTTTATGCGATGTCGAGAAGAAAGAACAGGCCCAGGCTTCTGAAATCAACTTGTTTCCTGAGTCTGTTTTCCTTTGTAAAATAGAAAACAAAAGCCTCGCCGGTGTGGCTCAGTGGTTGAGTGTCTGCGCACGAACCAGGAGGCCAAGATTTGATTCCTGGAGGTTTGATTCCTGGCCAGGGCACATGTCAGGGTTGCAGGCTTGACCTGCAATAGGGGTGTGCAGAAGGCACCCAGTCGTGATTCTCTATCATCATTGATGTGTCTATCTCTCCCTCTCTCCCTCTCTCTGAAATCAATAAAAATATATTTTTAAAATGTTTTTTAAAAAAAGAAAACAAAGAGGTTGTACTTGACTCCTGCAGTCCTTTCCAACATTAAATTTTGTTTCCAAGTCTTTAAAAAAAAAAACACCATACATTTAAAATCATCTAGCATGCATATAAGCATAGCCAATGGACACAGACAGTAAGGGGGTGAGGGCCTGTGCTGGGGGGTGGGGGTGGCCAGGGAGAGGTCAATGGGGGGAAAAGGAGACATATGCAATACTTTTAACAATAAAGAATTTAAATTTAAAAAAATCATCCAGATTTTCTCATTTCAATAAATGGCACCATAACCTACACGTTGCGTAAGTCAAAAACCTGGGAGTCATTCTTGAGTTCTGGCTTTCCCTCACCCTTGACATACAATCCACATCAACTCCTGTTCTCCAAAATATTTCTTAAATCCCTCTCCACTGACACCGGTTTAATTCAGTCTCTAGCATTTCTCACCTAAACTCTACAAACACTTTCTAGTAAGGTCTCTCTCTTCGTTCTCCTTTGCCTCTTCCCAAATCATTCTCCACAGAGCAGCTAAGATCATCTTAAAACGTAAATAAGCTGATGTCTCTACCTCCTTAGAATTCAATGGTTTTCTGTGGCACTCAAAACTACAGCTACCTTCTTGACCACCACCTGGAAGGCCCCTGCACACCTCTCAGTCCCATCCTGTATGACTGTTATTCCCTACTAGAGGCCCGATGTACGAAATTCATGCAAGGGTAGGCCTTCCTTCCCCTGGCTGTCGGCACCCAGGACCCGGGCTTCCCTTGCAGCCGCAGCTTTGTCTGTAAGGAAGTCCGGAAGGACATCCAGAAGGACATCTGTTCTAATAAGCATACTACGCTTTTATTATTATAGATTATTATTATAGATGGTCCAGACACAGCATCTTTTCTACAAGTAGAAAAGACCATTCTGGTTCCCATGTTGAGAACTTTGCACATGCTGTTATGTCTCTTGAACAGAATGTCACTATAGCTTTGCTTTGTTGTCCTTTTAGCTCTTGTTATGTTTCCTTTATAATTACCTTATGCTATTGTTTCTTTATTCACTATTATTTCCCCCACCGGACAAAAAGCTCCCTGAGGGCAGAACCAGGTTTATCTTGTCCATCACTGCCTTCACAATGCCTGGCCCATAGTAAATAAGAATCCAATATGCTTTGCTGCTGAATGCACCAAAAAACGTCAGGACCAAAAGATATGTAATAAGTCTCTAGGTAAGATACCTCTTTCCACTGATCAAGATATGGAGGCCCAAAGCAGGTAACTAATATATCAACATCATGTGAATGTCATGGTTACTGGCTGAGCACAGAATAAATGTATCGCCTGATGTCCTGAAGGCCTATACTTTTAGACTTCCGGTTTGCCTTCTTTCTTACCTTTCTAACTCATTTATGATCCTTTCTTTAAACATTTGTTTGCCTTCATCTGTGCTACTTTTTCAGTATTAATAGGTAATTTATGTTCGCTCATTACAAGTATATTTCCATGTCATCACTGCAATAAAAAGTGACTTGTATATAGCCTTTCATTTCCTTTTTGCACAATTAGCTCAGTGTATCACTACTGATAGTCTCTTCCCTCAACCCCCAAAAATTGATTAGCTAAGAGAAAGAAACTGCAAACTGTTTCTAAATACTCTGAAAATTATCTAGGATGGGTATTTTTCTTCTGTAAACAGCTCTTAATTTTTGAGACAACAGCGGGAGAGGTGCAGAGTAAAAAAATATACATACCTTAGAGAAAGAAAAAAACGAATGGAGATTAACATAGCAAAGAAATCATAACGTGGAAAAAGTAGGGGTGGGGGGCAGGAGGAGGGGGACGGGAGAGTTGGGGGATGGCCGAAGTGGTCTGGAGAGAACTGAAAAGGTTCCCAGTAGTGGGGCTGCTAACAGGATTATAATCTAGTCAAAGGCATGGAGGTGGGGGAAAGGTCAGAAGTTTGTTTTATGTCTCCCCACTTGGCCCACAATGACGAATGATAATTAACCATGGCCTGTAATAAGCTTATCTCTCTAAAAAAATGAACTGCCTGAGGAGTAAAAACTGACACCAATTCTTCCCTAAAGGGTGGGAGTAATGGAAATCTCCTGACAAAGATTCTCTTGATCTCTCTGCCCTATTTTAAGAGCCAGATTTTTAGGGCATAATTTTCAACAAGTTTTGGCTAAGGCTGAACACTGGGCTCGAACGCAATTGAGGACACTTAGAGACGAAGCCAATTACTTTCTTTCTAAACATACAATGGCCTGAACACACCACGGCCCCACAATTGGCTAACGAACAACATGATTGCTAGAAATCCTTCCTTGTGGGCAAAGCGGCGAGGTATGATTTTCAATGACACGCGCCGCATCAACCCCCGAAGTGGCAGGCAGACGGGCTGCCCGGGAGGCTAGGGTGCCTGCTCGTCCCCCCCCCCAGGGCACAGCCTACCTGGGACGAGGTCAGGATCCCGGCCTCCTTTCTCCCGGGCCCAGCCCCACCTCGGTGCGGGAGCGAGGGGAGACCCGCAGGGGTAGGGGGTGGCATCGGCGGACAGACAGACACCCTTCCCCGAGCCTTCCCACCCCCACCCCGGTGCGCGCGGTCGGGCTCGCTCCGCTCGGGACGCGCTCCGCGGGGCGCGCGGGGTCGGGCGGGCAGGAAGGAAGGACCCGGAGCGCGGCACCGGCGGCGTCCAGACCCTCCACGCCGCGCCGCCACCTCGCTGGCGCCCTCCCGCCCCGCTCACCTCCGCGCCTCCGCGCCGCGCAGAGGCCAGCCTGCGGGGCTCCCCGGGGCCCGCGCTCGGGGCCTAGGGGCCGCGTCTCCGACCGGCGGCTGCGGAGTGGCTGCGCGGCGGTCGCGCTCCCGGCTCCCGCCTCTCCGCTGGAGCGCGTGGGGCCGGCGAGGAGGCGGAGGGAGGCGGGAGGGGGCGGCGGCGGCCGGCCTGGCAGTGACGCACCGCCGGGGGCCGCGCTCGGAGACGGTGCGGGGCGCGATCGGCCCCCGCAGCGCGGACTAGAGTGCCCGGCGGGCGGGGAGCGAGAGCGGGACGGCCCGGGGAGGCGTCGCAGAGTCCGCAGGGGTCGCGGGAGGGCGTGGGGGCGAGTCCCGGAGCGGGGCGAGCAGTGCCCACGCGGCTCCCTTTTGCTCCTCCCACTCCGCCCCCGACCGGGGAGCGAGTGAGCATCCCTCCCTGGCCGCGGCCCCGCGGGCCCCCGGGTCCCCGCGACGGGCTCTGCAGCCCACGCTCCGCCCCGCCGCGCGGCGCGGGGGTCGCCCGTCCACTCCAGGCTGCTTCCCAGCGCGTCCCCGCCCCGCACGCCCTCTCCCCCGCTCGGTGCCCGTCCCGTCTCCGAGAATCCGCGCGTTCTCTCTCCGGTTCGCGCCCCCCACCCACCCCAGCTCTAACCATCTTTTGTCTGCGCAGTGTTTGGGGAATAAAATGTCCAGAAATGCCCTTTCGTGCAACGCATTTTAAAACGCCCTCCCTCCCAGCCAGCGGACCGGAGGTCAGTGTGCTGCCTTTGACGCTCGCTCTACCCTGTGCCGCCAGGACCGTGGCGTTGGGGAAGGAGGGTTCATTGAGGCCGCAGTCAGGAGGCCCGGGTTCCCGGGACAGCCCCGCACACCCCCCACCCCCGGGCCCCAGTGGCCGTGAGTGTCTGGGGGATCCAGCAGCTGTAAGGGCACCTTCAGTTCTGCGATTCTGGAAATGCCTCCCTGCACAGCACCCAGTAGTCAGGCACCCTTTATCTTTCGTGTAGGAGGTGTCAGGAGAAGAAATAAGAAAGTAGAGTGTTCTCAGATATAAGATCAATTTGCTGAAAATCCCCAAATTTGGGTTTGTTTGTTTTTTTTTCATACATTGGTAAAGTTCCGTTTAAGCAAATTAAGTTTAAAAATTATCCCTCTGGGTGGTTTATTAACCAGGGTAAAAGCCAAGGAGGGGTCTTGGATCGATCACGGGACACTGCACTTTCCCCTCTGAGGCCCATAAACAGATTAACCTTTGCAAATGCTGTTGTGGACATACATACTTTGTTTGACTTGACATATGCCCTCTCTCCCACTGCCAAACGGTATTAAGGTTTAGGCATTTTAAGGTTTAACGTGTAGGCATAAAAGCTAAGCTTTCAGTGATGTGTCAGTGTATGGGGCAATGACAATTGGTAAAAGTCTTTTTCCCTTTTGGTAACTGGAAAAATTCAGTTAAATTTTATATCAATGTTTTATTATTTCACTTCAACACTACTCAATTAAAGAAATTAGCTTTTTTTTCCTAGCACTTCTGGAGGACATTCATGAATCTTAGCAATTAATGGAAGTATGTAGCTTTAAAAAAACATAGCATTTTACGTTTATCTTTCACAAATGGTTGTTACAAAATATACCACTTTTAACTCTCCTGGACCCGCAAATCATTCTATACAGCATGTAAGTAAATCACATATTTTATTTTAAAAAAGATGTTTTAACATGGACTCTGCCTATCCAAAAATAAAAATAAAATCAAGTAATATGTGAAATTACTGATCCTAAAAGAGAAGCAATGAGTCAACAATTTGCAATTTCCGGAAGGAATATCTGCTTTTCATACTTAAACTATTAAAATAAGAAAACATCCTTGGTGGAAAAACTCATGTAGTTGAGATGTGTTCCAAAAATTGTTGGTATTGGTGCAAAGCACGATGCCTTTCAACTCATCCCGTGGTAACTATACTTTTCTACTGCTTTTCAGGTGGAATTTCTGAGTATAAAAATGATTTACCAAGATTTTTCCCAGGTCTTGACCTGCTCTCCAAGAACTCTCTTCAGTTCTCTGAAGTAGTAACTGATCCCACCGAAGGGCAGCAGTAATTTATTAAATGGACCTCTAGTGGCTTAGAGATATTAACACAAGTTCCTCTTCGGAATTATTCTACAACTCAGTAACTTCAGAGTAGTAGTTCCCACACTGTGTCCACTAGAAAATATTGATTGAGCTCCTGCTGAATGCCCTGGCGGGGGCACTAGGCGCAATGGTGAAGAACTCAGATATACTTTCCTGTCCTGATAGAATTTATGGCTTGGTTGGGAAGATAAATTAGTAAACAAATACAAATAAGATGTACACAAATTCAAGTGCACAAGTAAAATAAGTGTAACTCATGGTGAAAATAGACTGAGATAAATAGTAATAGAGATTATTTTAGAGATTATTTTTAGAGGTCCACAATGCATATTAATAGACTAGAGGCCCAGTATATGAAATTAGTGCACTGGTTGGGGGCGGGGGTGACCCTCAACCCAGCCTGTACCCTCTCACAATCCAGAACTGCTGGCTCCCAACTGCTCGCCTGTCTGATTGCCCCCAACTGCTTCTGCCTGCCAGCCTGATCACCCCCTAACCACTCCCCTGCTAGCATGATTGCCCCCAAGCTGCCCTCCCCTGCAGGCCATCTTGTGGCTGTGGGTGCTGCCATCTTTGAAGGTGGGGCAGTCAATTAGCATATTCCCTTTTTATTAGATAGGATTAAGGGCTTTAAGAATAGCCACAGTAAAGGCATTTACGTAACATATTCCCAATAAAATCCCAAATTTGTTTTGAGCACTGAAACTTTGTGAGCAATGCTTATTAATAAAATAGAATCATTTTTTGTAAAACACTGCTTTTTTGAAACCAAAGAACTGAATAAATATAAAATTCTGTTAACATTACCTTACATTTGTTTGTCAATCTATATTCAGATATTTTAATAGATTTATAAATATAGATATAATCTCTTTGAAGTAGATTTTGTTTGAAGACAAAGATGATCTGATCAGATTTAAATACATCTAAATATACCAGTAATCACTGCAACGATGTATAGAATAAACGTTCTGGTGGAAAAGGCAAATATTTTAGGCTGGATTGAAACAAACATTTATGCTATTTATAAGAGTCAGATGTAAAATGCAAGGACACAGAAAAACTAAAAATCAAGGATTCCAAAGGGGTACCAGGCAAATATGAAGTAAAAGAAAGATGATTGAAATATATTACTATCAGAAAAAAAATGACTTTAAAGACATTCATTACATAATAATATTTGGTTCACCAAAAAGATAAAATAATTCTAAATCTGTATGCCTCTAATAACATAGCCTCGAAACTTAATATGACAGAACTCCAAGTAGATCTTTAAAAATCTACCACCACAGAAAAAGATTTTAAACACATTTCTTGAGAAATTGAAACTTTAGTTAAAATCTTTCCATAAAGTGAAAACATAAACAAAGACACAAAATCAGGCCCAGGAGTCTTTACCGGTCAGTCACTCAAACATTCAAAGAACATATCAGTCCAGTAAAACACGACTGTTCCAGAGAACAGAATGAAAAAGATTGATTCCCGATTCATTCAGTGAGGTTAATAGCCTTGAAAACCAAAATCAGTCAAAAATAGTACAACTTTGTTTTTTAATAGCAATGCAAAAATTAAAAATGAACAAACTGAATAAAGCACATTTTAAAAATTATAATACATTAGAGGCCCAGTGCACCCATTCATATATGGGTGGGGTCCTTCAGCCTGGCTGGCAATTGGGACTGATTGGGGCTGATCAGGGCCAGCCCCCTGTGGGGAGAGACTGTGGGAGGTTGGCTGGTCAAAGGATGTTGGCTGTGGGAGGGCATTGACCACCAGGAAGCAGGTAGTGTCTGGCCCATCTCACCCAGTCCCACCCCACTGGCCACCAGGTGGTCAGTGCACATCATAGTGACTGGTTGTAAAGGCTGCTTAGGCTTTTATATATATAGATTATGGGTAAGTTTATTGTATGAATGTTAGATGACAACATTAGAAAATATCTAATCTAATAAAAGAGTAATATGCAAGTTGACCCTCACTCTGTTACACCCACAAGCCATGTCCACAAGCCACGCTCACCAACCAATCAGGAGAAAATATGCAAATTAACTCAACTAAAATGGCAGCAGCCACAGAGCTGGAGTTGCTCCGGGCAATGGAGGAAGCCAGGGCCCTGCAGGCCCTGAGCTCTACTCAAGGCTACAAAGTTTCAATTATAGAAGATAAATAAACCCCAGATACCTGCTTTCAGCTAGGCACCCCAGTAGGGACCCAAACCCTGAAGGGGTTGTGGACAGCCTGAAATGGCACTCTGCCCTCACCCAGGCTGGTCAGGCATGCCAGCAGGTGGACATCCCCCGAGGGGTCCCAGATTATGAGAGGGCACAGGCCAGGTTGAGGCTTCCCCCCCCAAGTGCACAAATTTTTGTGCACCAGGCCTCTAGTATTAATATAATTACTATAGTAACAGTTCAAAGGAGGAAAGTATGTGACCACTTCAACAGGTGCAGAAAAAGCATTCTGCACATCTCTGTTCATGAAAAAAAACAAAAACAAAAAAAACCACCCACAAAAACACACAACTCTCAGTAAACAGGATAAAAGGAATTTCTTAATCTGCTATCAGGCCTGCCCAAAAACCCTACAGCTAATGTTGAAAGCATTAATGTTGAAAGTATTAAATAAGAAACAGGACAAAGATGTCCACTATCACAATCACTGTTCAATATTGTAGACCTAGCTTGTGTAGTAGGGAAAGAAGAAATAAAATGAATAATGATTAAAAAGGAGAACAGAAATTGTCCTTATTCATAGATGAAATGACTTTATGTAGTAAACTCAAGTCCACACATAAAGTATGGGATTTAATAACAGAGTTTAGCAAGATTGCTTGATGAAAACATCCTATATAATAAAAGAGAAACATGTAAATTGGTTGTCCCTCTGCTATACTCACCAGCCAAATCAGGAGTGAGTATGCAAATTAACCCAACAAAGATGGCAGTTTAATTTGCATACACAGGCACCAGGCGGAGAGCAGAGTGGGAGAGCCGGCAGCTTGGAGGACTTGGCAGAGTGGGAGGCCATGGGACAGAGACAGAGCAGGGAGGAAAAACCAAGATTGCGGGGAATTCTGGGAATAGTAGTTTTGGTGGCAGCCCCAGGATCTGAAGCAGAAGCCCAGAGCACGGGGAGCATCAGGAATGCTGGGAATCATAGTTCTGATGGCAGACGGGTCCCCTAGACACTAGAACAAAATGAGCCTGGAGCAAGTTACTATTGTGATGGAGGATGGAGGGAAAGCAAAGGTGAGAGACATAAGTAAAATCAGAGTGTCTAGGAAAAATTAAGAGAAGATATCCTAAAACTTCCAGGAAATCTCCACCAATTAAGCAAAGAAAAAAAAAAGCCTCTATTATTCTGTGAGCAACAAACTAAATTGAGTTGGGGTCTCAGACAATTCACTCATATGATTGCAAAGACAGACAGATACTCCCACATTGGAGACGGTGCAAGTGAGGCTGAGGGACCCCCACGCCCTCCACACCCTCCAGTGCACAACTGTAGTGCACCAGGCCTCCAGTATATGTGTGTGTGTGTGTGTGTGTGTGTGTGATGCTAATATGCTAAGTGTCTGACCGTCCGACCAGTTGCTATGACACATACTGACCACCAGGGGGCAGATGAACAACACAGGAGCTGCTGAGCTGCAGTGACTTGGCAGCAGTGGTTTTTGGGTGACATGCCCTGAAACCAAAGAGGAAGGAGCCCGATTCGTCTCGGGGCCACACGATTCCACCTTCGGCAGTGGGTTATGTTATTGCTGGGCACTGTCGGCCCAAATCTGGTTTAGTGCACACTTGTGTTTGTGTTCCACACCCTATACGACAGCAACTTTGAAGAGTGCCCTCTTGCACTCTGGGACCCCTCAGGGGATGTTGGAGAGCCATTTTCAGCCTGATCCCCACAGGCCAGGCTGAGGGACCCCACCTCCCGGAGGGACCCCGCTCACTCTGCAGAAGCCAGGGAGGGACTGCAGGAGGATGGCTGCAGGGAGTGTCTGGCCCATCGCACCCAGTCCCACCCCACTGGCCACCTTATAATTAATTCTCTTTCAGTGTGCATGAATTTGTACACCGGTCACTAGTGAATATATAAAAGTCAATTTATCTATACTGCAGCAATAAGCAGTTACATAATGCAATTAGGAAAGATACCAAGATAGCATAGCAACCCAAAGTACCAAGTGACTACTTAATATATCCAACAGAAGCTATGCAAACTGCTTATGGAGAAGAATAAAAATCATATGATAAAAGTATTAAAGGATATCCAACTATGAAGATCTTCCATAATCTTGGAAAAGACTCAGTATTGTGAAATGCAATTCTCCCCAAATATATCTATAAGTTCAGTGTGATTCCAAAGAGTGCCCCAACAGGATTTTTCATGCAAATAGACACATTAATTCTAAAATTGACATGAAAGAGCCAGAGGTCAAGAACAGTCATGAATTTCCAGAGAACAACAATATGAGATGATTTGCTCCTCCAGATATCAAGGTTGAGAACAATGTAAAGCACAGGGTTAGACAAACAGACCTAGGGAATAGAATCGAGATCCTCAAAAGCGTCCCATGTATAGAACAGACACTTGATTCATGACAGAGCAGTGGGAAGGAAGAGCTATTGTTTATGTTAATTTATGAAAAAATCATTTTTATGAAAGAAAATTGTACTTAACTGACAAAAATAAATTCTGGGAAAATAAAAGACTATGAAAGGAAACCTTGAAAACATAGGAAGATATGCCCTAACCGGTTTGGCTCAGTGGATAGAGCGTCGGCCTGCAGACTCAAGGGTCCCAGGTTCGATTCTGGTCAAGGGCATGTACCTTGGTTGCAAGCACATCCCCAGTGGGAGGTGTGCAGGAGGCAGCTGATCGATGTTTCTCTCTCATTGATGTTTCTAATGCTCTATTCCTCTCTCTTCCTCTCTGTGAAAAGTCAATAAAATATATTTTTAAAAAATATAGGAAAATATCTTTAAAGAAGAAAACAGAGGCAAAATATTTGTAATTTTTAAGATAGATCTGTTTAATAAGATACACATGCAAGGATATGAACTGAAAGAGGAAAAGATTTATCCATTTGATACTAAAATTAAAACTCCTCACAATTAAAAGAAACCATAGGGGGACTAAAAATTACTAGTCATTTTGTGAAAAGGTATTTTCTTTATGTGTAAGCAAATGATTAGTATAAGTTATAAAAGCTTTACAAATTAAAAAGTGTGGAAAGACAGCAATAATGAGGAAGGGCACTTAGGAGCCTTTGACACTAATATTTTACTTTTTAAGCTAGATGTCTGCTAATGTGCATTTCCTTATTATGATATTATGAGTATTATATAATTTAAAACATATTTTATAATGTAATAAAAATCTATTCAAAATTACTTAAGGCCTAGCCAGTAATGCTCAGTGGTTGAGCATTGACCTATGAACCAGAAGGTCATGGTTCAATTCCTGGTCAGGGCACATGCTGGATTACGGGAGGGCATGCAGGAGGCGGCCGACTGATGATTCTCTCTCATCATTGAGGTTTCAACTTCTCTCTTCTCTCCCTTCCTCTCTGAAATCAATAAAAATATATACTAAAAAAATAAAGAAAATGACTTAAAAGTAAAAGAAATATATTGACTTTCATAATTGACAGGTCCAGTAGTAAAGACAGCTTCAGGTGTGGTTTGAAGCAGAGACCACCTCTATGGCTGGGGAGAGGACATCTGCAGAGTGAATGGACTACACTGGGGAAGGTTGAATGCAAGGATGAGGAACCTCTGAAGGAGGAATAGTCTAGGCAGGAAATAACCAGTAAGTGTTTAGAGCCACAGCACATAAAACGGGAATCATAAATAATTCAGTTGGCATTTCTCATCTTATGACCAACTTTTTAAATCCTTGTTTTTCCTGTTTGACTTTTGTTACCCTGGCTTTCTAGCTGTAATGGTACTTAAGAGACATAATGATTCTATAATATCCCTCAATTATTTTGTACTCGTAACATTCCAACGTATGCTCTAATTTTTTACTAGAAAGATATTTTGATTCAATAATAAGCACTTATAAGTATGGTGGCATTCTGACTGAGAATAGTGTAAAAAATTTGTTAAACTAGTGACTTATGGGCTTGTGTCCTTGTGTTCCAGATGTTTCTAAAGCTTATAATTAGGATCATATTGACTTTTAATATAATTGCAACTTTTGTTTATTTTATCTTATTATTTACATTAATTTTTCCAATTTTTAAAAATTTATTATAATAGACAACTTTATCAAGCTAATTATTATCAGAGTTGATAATATCGTTCAAATAATTATGGAATTCCTTAAATTGAAAATTTCCCTTTTAAAGTCCCAAAGTTATTTAAAAAATTATTCTTGATAGTAATCTCTCAAGGCCTTAAGGCTTAAACAGATTAAATGCAATGTAATTTTATGTTTTCTTCATGACTCAGGGCCATTAGTAATGTAAATTACTTTGTTATAATTACAATAATTTTAGATGCAAGTAGCTATTAGTTATTTGCTTCTATACATAAGGGTACTACGCTTACTGGTAAGTGTAATTTAAAAAAAATTTTTTTTTCTTTTGTCTCTATTCTCAACATGAGCTTAGCTTTCTGATGCTACTAATATGTCAGTACCTAGAAGTAAAACTCTTCTAAGTTGTTGCATCGAAAGTGCTATAAACGGATAAACTAATCAAAAGTTTCATATAATCTTGTCAAAAGTATCAGTAAGTAGGTTTTGAATAAAGTTCTCACTAGGAATAGTATCTGGATTTTAAGCAAAGGGTTTTATTTTTTATATTCCTTTTAAATCACAACAGCTTTTAAATTCTTGTTTATAAATTTCTTTCTCACTAAGTTTCCAGTTATATTTACAACGTTAAAATTTCTAAGAAATTTTGCTAAACAATGAATATGGACTGTTTTGTAATCAGAGAAAAGCACTGAATGTGAATCAAAGTGCTGAGTTATCTCAGTGATGTCGTATTATGGTCCAACTTTTTATGGTCCAGCCACTATAATGTTTGAATTCTGTGCTTCCTCCTCATAACGCTGACAAGGAGCTTTATTAATTCCATTCAAAGCTACCTGTGACTTTTATTAAAAATGACTGTTTTTATTGTCTATCTTTTTTTCCCCAAAAATTATTTTAGTGATTTGGTTATTTCTCATTTTTATATTAAAACTAGGGGCCTGGTGCACAAAAATTTGTGCACTCGGGGTGGAGGGAGTCCTTCAGCCCGACCTGTGCCCTCTGACAGTCTGGGACCCCTCAGTGGATGTCCTATGATGGCCCCAGTCTGCCAGGCGCCTTTTGTGTGTGTGTGTGTGTATGTGTGTGTGTCATCACTGGGGACCTGCCCCCAGCCCCATCAGAGGCTCGGAGCAGTCCTCCTGTGTGTGTCTACCTGCCGGGGGCCTGCCCCCAGGCTTAGAGCAGGCATCCCCTCTATGTCGATCTCTCAGACTCTTGCCCTCCCCAGCATGTTGTTCTCTTTTTTGAGCTGTGACCAGGGCTGCGGGCGGCCTGCCTCCCAAGCTTGCCTACCGCCCATCTTCCTCCAGCCACCAGAAAGCACGGAAAACCTCGCCTCGTGGTCAGGCCAGCCTTTTCCTGCTCCCTGATCCTCGGAAGGGACCTGGGAAGCCGCCAAGAAGGCCGCCAACTCTTTCCCACTCACCGGTCCCCTGCTGCCTTCCTTTCCCACTTCCCGGTGCCGCCAAGGGGTCTGGGGAGCTGCCAAGCAGGACCCCGGCCCCTGCAGCCTTGCTTTCCCGCTTCCCGGTGCCCCGCAAAGGGCCTGGGCAGCCACCAAGCAGGCCGAGACCCACCCCTTGCTGCCTCTTACCCGCTTCCCGGTGCCCTCCAACCCTGCTGCCTCTTACCCGCTTCCCGGTGCCCTCCAACCCTGCCGCCTCTTTCCCATCACGGGTCCTGGGTCCTGCGCTGTCCCGCCCTGCAGCCGCTCTGTGCACTCGGGAGGTCCCTCAGCCTGGCCTGTGCCCTCTCGCAGTCTGGGACCCCTCGGGGGATGCCCACCTGCTGGCGTGCCT
>PVJC01019220.1:0-30483 GCA_004026665.1 Murina feae
GAGACACCCAAGCCATGCCAACCAGCCAAGCCATTCCCACCAGCCAAGCCACGCCTATCAGCCAATCAGAGTGGCTGTATAAAATTAACCCAGCCAAGATGGACGCTGGCAGTCATGGAACTAGAGCAAACAGGAGGCTTCCATTGCACCAGTGATGGAGTTGAAACTGCCTGCCTAGGCTGGCTGGGCCTCTGCTCAAGGCAACAATGTTTTAATTATAGAAGCCATGGAACTGAAGCAAACAGGAGGCTTTGTCGCCTGACTAAGTCTCTGGTCAAGGCAACAAACTTTCAATTATAGAAGATAAATAAACCCCAGAAACCTGATTCCAGCCAGCCTCGCTGGGACATTGGGTCAAGGGGAGCTGTGGGCAGCTTGAAAATGGCCCTTAGCCCCTCACCCAGGCTGGCCAGGCACCCCAGTAGGGACCTGAACCCTGAAGGGACTATGGGCAGCCTGCCAATAGCCATCAACCCCTCACCCAGGCTGACCAGGCATGCCAGCAGGTGGATATCCCCTGAGAGGTCCCAGACTGTGAGAGGGCACAGGCCAGGCTGAGCCCCCCCCCCCGAGTGCACAAATTTTTGTGCACCAGGCCCCTAGTCTATATAATAAAAGCCTAAGCAACCATTATGGCAGAATGACCAGAACGACCAGAGGAACTGGTTGCTTTGATGTGCACTGACCACCAGGGGCCAGACACTCAATGCAGGAGCTGCCCTCTGGTGGTCAGTGCACTCCCACAGGGGTAGCACTCAGCCAGAAGCTGAGCTCATGGTTGGCAAGCGTAGCAGTGGTGGTGGAAGCCTCTCCCACCTCCATGGTAGTGCTAAGGAAGGAGCAGTGAGCAGGTGAGCAGTAAGGAGCAAGGGATCCCAGACTGTGAGAGGGGTGTCTGACTGCCGGCTTAGGCCCAACTCCTGTGGGAAGTGGGCCTAAGCCGGCAGGTGAACATCCCCCAAGCGGTCCTGGACATCTGCTGAGGGGTCCTGGAATGTTAGAGGGCTCAGACTAGGCTGAAGGACCCTCCCCACCAGTACATGACTTTTATGCACCAGGCCACTAGTGTATTACATAGTTGAAATCAACTAAGAGAGGAGCCCTTAAAGTGTTCTCACTACAAAAAGAAATGGTAGTTATGTGATGTGATAGAAGCGTTATCAATGGTATGGTGATAATGATATGGCACTGTGTAAGTGTTATACACCTTTAAACTCACCCAATGTATATGTCAATACAGCAGGAAGTAAGATAATTTCTTAATTTTTAAAAAAATTTACCTTCTTATGTGTTAGATGTTTGCAAATAGACCATGCTCAAATCTTTTATTTCCAATTCCCCCATTGCTTAGTGCCCTCTGGAAGCCAAGGGAGCTAATTGAGTTAGGGCAATGGGTTTCCAGGGTCCTCTTGGCTGTGGCCTTATTTAATAAGGCATGGCTTTGCAGTCACTAGCTGGATTCAATTATGTCCCTTCCTGACATTTTCATTCATTTGATTTCCCAGGCCTAACATGTTAGGCAAGATGAGGTCTGGGGCCATGATTATTTCAAAGAATCAGTGCTCATCAGATTTAAATATTTCTTTCCACCATTCTGTCTATATCTAAGGTAATTAAATATTTTCCCATAAAATTTATGAAAGCCCCAAGACAATCAAGACAGGCACACATTCAAACCTGCTGCCTCAGTTACAGATTGAGACATGGAAATGCAGATTTCATTAGATTGTTCTTGCATAGAAATGACTTTTATTAATTCAGGGGGCTTGGCATGTGGCCCTAGGAAGGAAACCGCCTAGAGCATAAGGGCCTGTAATGAATGTCTCTTTATTCCCAATCTACCCATTAGTTCTGTAGCCCTGCTGTAGTTTGCCCAATGTCCCTAGGTAGAGGGGGAAGTGGAAGGGAATGAGGAAGAGGAAAGGAAATAAGTGAATCAGGGAGCAGGAAATCCAAATTGCCTAACCTTACTTGTGCTGGTAATGGATTCCAAGCGTGCGAAAATATTGGTTTGCATTTCCTGTGCACGTCCTCCCTCACCTTTCTTGTGGTGGAATCACAGGCTGCCAGGGAACTGAAAGGCTTTCAAGCTAGAGAGCTTTTCCAGGAGGACCCCCTGAATGTTTTTGCAAAACTCAGCCATAGATATGATGTTACTAGCTCTCCATGAGCTAAACTAAAAGTAGATTCAATTTAAAAACGCATTTGTTTTGCATGTCACATGTTCTTTGTTCTCATCATATATATCAGCAGTTTCAGTGTTTAGCTGCCCGATCACATCCAAGTATTGCAATTTGATTGTGTAACGTCTGTCAAATTTGGATGATCTATTCCAAGACAGGTTTCTGAATTTAACAATGCCTTCCTGATCACCACCTTCAGTGCACTCAGCTGACCCGGCCTGAGGTAGCACTTGAGCAGTTCCTATGATCCACCTGAACTGGAGATTTTCCTAGTGGAAGCTCTGTAAGTCTGCCTCAGATGATGGCAGAATTCCATTAGCAATATTAGAACCTTAAAAAGTCGCTGAAGCTGTACTAACCTTTTTGTTTACTCTCAAAGGGACACATTCTGCCTTCTTTAGAAACTTAATTACAGCATCCTTAAGACACCTCTAGATTGCTAAAAAAGAGAACTTTAGGAACTTTGAAAGTGGTGAATAATGGAAGATTCCTTTATTTATTCTTCTGATAATTCTACACATAGTGCCTTTTTTCCCAAGACTTCTTTGTTCATGAACAAATCTTTATTCATCATAACTTGGAATCAAATTGTCCCTTTTCACAAAGCCACTCACGTTCTTTCCCGTTCCTTGGCACAATGAAGTCATGCATATGCATGAGACCTCGCGAAGTGTCATTCTAGGAAAGGCTCTTACTGTATGTGTGGGAAGAAATCATTAGAATGTGGGAGCCATGGAGCCACTTTATTTTGCAGACGTTGGCTGCCTCAAGGGAGTTCGGGAGTGGATTCCATTGTAAATACTATGTGTTAAAGTGCAAATACTCCACTTATTTATACCGACAAATTCAATCTAGACATCTTATTTAAAAAAACGGATTTATCAGTACCTCTTTGGAGAAACGTGACAAAATATATGAATAAAACTTTATGAATTTAAATTATTTTAAAGTATTATAGCCACCTTGGTATTTATATTTACCTTTCCAGGAGATCAAAAAGCATGTTGAAAGCTTTCCGGAGCAACAAAGGAAAAAAGGAAATGTACCCTTAAAACGCAGACACTCGTCACCTAAAAGAGTAGACAACCTCAGAACCACCAGCAGATGGCGGAACAACCTATTTTATAGTCAGTGGGAAGACCTTCATTATCAGAAAATAACCTAAAATGGCACGCTCTCTTTGCTTATTAATTCTTAATGCACTAAATGTAATGACTTCATTAACAATAAAAAGTAAAGCTGTAACCATAGAAACTATAATATTTGTGTTACTAGGAAGTGATGGTACGATTATTATTATTATCTCTCTCTCTCTCTTTTTTTAAACTTAAAAGGAACTCACAGCTCTCTGGTCCAATTCTTCTGTAAGTGAAGGAAACTGGGGTTCTTAGCCTTGAATTTAAGCTCCCAGTGGGGAAGGTCTTGATGAGCACCCTGGTTACATCGCTGAGTCCAGAACTCATGATTCAGTGACACTGCCCCTTGGCCAATACCATTTTTAGTCCAATAATTACAACTTGGGGGGTGTTAGGATCATTGAAGTCAATGAATATTTTTCAGCTGGTGTTACCTGTAGAGATGCTTTAGTTTTCTTGCAGGAACATTAATCTTTTCAGAGAAATGGCATTGTCAGGGAGAATATGCTGTTTTATCACATGTTTATCATTTTCTAAAGCATCTCTGTTTCCTGTGTGAATTGGAAATGCCATTTTGCAAAATGCTTCCTTCCCAACCTCTGTCTATTACTGAAATAGAAGGAAAAGCATTTTCCACACATCTTGTTTGTACTAGGAAGCTACTATACTTCCGATAGAGTCAACAAATATACTAACAGCAACGATTAAGGAGATCTGGCGTCTGTCCTGTTGCCAGAATGCTAATGGGAATGCACACTATTATTAAAAAAATAGTGTTTGACATACAGCTGCATTATTGAATTATAGAAAAAAGAGCACTGAAAACTTGAGTTTAAAAATAACAGTGCACCCAAAAATATAATCGCCTCTCTTAAAAATGACAAGGACAGAAAATTGACATGACAGTCATGGATTTCTAAAACATTGAGTATTTTAAATTTTATATTATTTTTGTAAATGTTATCAAATGGTTTAGAAACTGGCAGAAGGACCATAAATGATTTACACTAAAAGTAAAATATTAGAAGCTTTTGTTGAAGAGGTGTGGAAAGACAAAATTTCTGGAAAACCAAGATGTCCTACAAGAACTGTCTATACTTGTTTCCTTTTATCAATGGTGATAGTTTTAACCACAAACAATGGAGATAGTAGTTTAATCATAAAATAACTTTCAATGTGTTATAACTAGAGAATACAAGGTAAACAACACCTTCAATCAAATATCTGATTGGAAAAGATGAGTTACTTTGCAGAATTCTTCAAAATATTATTTTAACACACGGTTTCTTTCTTTCTTTTTTTTTTTTACAGTTTCCTTTTGAAAGTGTCTGGTAATCATATTGCCTAGATCATTACACTAAGTTTCAATTTGACAAAGACTGTCCATTGGGACATATTGTTTAGAAAGAAGATTCAGTGAGTGAATGCAGAGTACAGCTCTTTTCCCATTGTTTGGCTCAAATAGCTTGTTACTATTAATATTATTACTATTTTTACCATTAAAGTGCAGCAAAACGGGCATCCAATTTTTGGCATCCAATTTATGAGCAGAAGAAACTTTATCAAATAACTGAATGTCCAGGCCTGGTATACTCATAAAAGTAAATGACATAATCAGATGTTCTCTTGGAGACTACTGAGATTTAACATTTGCTGATTTTACCATCTTGTTCCAAATAAAGAAGAAGAAAAACACCTCTTTGATTTTATTGTCAGAGCTCTGTATGGACAACTGTGACAAATCATTTGGCAACATTATGGGAAAATTTGGTAAGACATATTTGATTTGTAATACCTATTTGAATTGGAAATTATATCTTAGAGGACATGACTTCCCTGATGCTTACTTCATTAAAAAATATCCTGAACCAGAAGACTGGCAAAGTATTCTCTTGGGAGCAATCCTACATTATTTAAAAGGTCTAACAATGTATCTCCCTAGCCAAATTGAAACATTTTGGATATCACATGTTTTCTTTGGATGAATGTTTATCTTAGTTTTTTTTAATCCTTACCCAAAGATGATATGTTTATTGTGTGTTTGTTTGTTTGTTTTTAGAGAGAGAAACATCGATGTGAGAGAAACTGATCGCTTGCCTCCTGTACACTCCCTGACCTGGGATCAAACCCAAAACCTAGGTATATGCTCTGAACAGGAATCAAACCCTCAACCTTTCTGGTACAAGGGACCATACTGCAACCAACTGAACCACCCAATCATGGCTACTTTAGCTTTTATCTTTCTTAAATGAATAGAGGTTTGAACAAGTAGAAAATCATATGATGACTTTCATATGAACCAAGAAAATAACTTGAACCTAGAAATAATGGCAAAATATTGCTTATAAATTGACTTGTTAATCAATTTTTTATCACTGTCTCTGCTTGCTAAAACATTGCCAATTTATAAAATCTATGAATCATGACATCCAAATATGTGAGTTTTAGTTCTGTGAACCATCCCCATAATCAAGGATTTTAAGGTTTATGCATCCAGTGCCCTGCCTTGACCACCCACAGGTTAGGTGAAAGTAAACTGGAACTATGAATAGCTTCTCCTCCATTCAAGTTAGCTGTTTTGACTAAAGCCATTACAAAACATCTGCTTTGTCTTTTTTTTTTTTTAAACTACATTTTGGATTTCAGAATTGTAGATAAGAAATTGTGAACCTGGGCAGCCATGGAGCTTACCAATTAAAACAACACAAATAAAGTAAAAGCTGTGATAACTCTTTCCACAATAGTGAGGATCCTTCATAATCGGATAGACAGTTGGCCTCTACCCTCCACTGATGTCCATGTTCAAGGGCAGGTGGACGGAAGTCCACATCTGGGGAGGACGTGTGCTTGAGTGGTGGGAGCACACTCTGTCAGCATTTACTTTGCTGGTTCCAGGATAAATTTCACTATCTTTACTTTCGTGCTTTTTTTTTTTTTTTATGTGTGTGGCAATTGCAATAAAAACCAAATAAAAATGAACTAACTGGGAAAAAAAACCAAAAAACAACTTTTTTGTTTTATGAATTTTGCAGTTCAGGAAGGGAGGGGAGGGGCAAAACAGAGGGAAGCTGGCCATTGTTGATCAGGTCCTGGCCTTTAGGGCTGGTTGCTGCAGAGATTGTTGGTCAGAGTTCTGTTGTCATAGATGATACAGCTGCTGTCTTTTTTTTTTTTTTTTGATATTCAATCTCTCAGTGTAAAATAGTTCTAGAATTTTTAAAAGGGACACACTTAAGATAATTTTATGGAGGGGGAGTCTTGGATACTTATTTTGAAGCTCTATGTGCATGGAAAACTCCCTGGCTGTCTGTAGATTACTTGGAATGGCTTTGAGTAGGACATGCTGGACACTGCCAGATTCCTAAGGTCCCCACTGCTTTCTGTAGCTCCACAGCTGGAGGAGCCTTCCTGTGTTAAATTTATTTCATTCTTATCAGGGAGCTGACATCAACTTTCTTAATGTCATCAAGCAGCAAAAAGGCTCTAAGAACAGGCAGGAATTTCAAATCTTAAAGAAAGCATTCCTTTTCTGTGCAAGATTCTGCTCTAATGAAGTATACTAACTCAATGATTTGCTTTGCAGGTCCCTGGGAAGTCACTGAGAAAATTATGAATAAAAAGAAAAGTGAAGGAATTGTAAGGCTAAAAAGAAAGATGGGCCAATGAACTTCTGAGTCACTTGAACAAAATCAGATACTAACTACGAAAATTCACCATTAGTCAAACTAATTGATTTATAAGATGAATTGTCCTCTCAGAATCAAAATAATTATATTAAATGGCAGAATAACTGCATTGGAGGTTATTGAAAGGGAAGAAAACCTCTGCAGTGACTGAAGTTAATGGCCTGCTGTGCTCTAATGTCAACTTTCCCCATTCAGAATATATACATACTTTTCTCTCTGTCCTATCCATGGGTTATTCATATTCATATGACTTGGGATTAGTTCACACATCACAATAAAATAAGATTATGATGTGAATATTACTCTCATATTTTGAATACTCCCTGAAGTACCTTTTGGGTAATTAGAGTGATTTTTCTTTTAGAATAGGACTATACTGATTTTAATATGAAGGGTTTCTAATATGTAGCACCTAAATGCATATTATCATTTTACATTTTTATAAAGATGCCCATTTGAGGCTTCCAAAGCCCATGGATAATTGAAGTTTATTTCCTATACAGCCATATGGCTGCTCTGAAGACATGTGCACGGTAGCTCCTTATGGGAACTGTCAAGAGCTGGGAAACGCCAAGGTTTTTGTCCAACTTGCAACCGACAAGTTAGGCTGCCACAGTTTTATGAAATTTCCCAGAAGACATGAGGCTCCTGCATCAGAGACAAAGGACTTGATTACTCATGGTGCCACGGCAGCTGAGCTTCATGCCCACCTTGTCAGTCACTGAGTCTGACTCAACCCACCCTGAAATGAAAGTATCAGGTTAGACACTCACAAGATTTCCATCCGTCAGGCATGCAGGCAACAGACCCCCAAATCCAGACACCTCTGGGTGAAGGCTGCAGCCCCTTGTCAGAGACCTATTGATAAAATCCATTAGTCACAGATGTTTGTAGTTCAAGGGGTCGTCAAGGTTTTGGGCCCTAACAGTAGAGAGTAGATCACAATTTGCTGAACAGTTTCTAACACAACTTGCTGGTTCGAGCTCCTTTCAAAGGGAACTGATTCGTATGGTAGCCAATAAAAAGGCCTCATGGAATGCCCAAGTGAGGCATACACTGTCTACAGTACCCAAAGAATTCTATAAGGTGATGATGTCCTTCCTAGTGGGGCTTGTTGGTGGAGGAGAGAGGCAAGGAGATGGCAGTGTTGAACTGGATGCTGGTGAGATTGGGGGCTGTGAAAGCATCTACATGTTCCCAAGAAACAATATTCTATGTTTAAGGCCCTGAATTTTATATGAGTTTCTCCTTGGGCAATGGTATGACTATTTACAATCAGGGCCTCTGAGGCTTCTGACTTTCCAGCCAACAGTGAAACTTTGGACAAGAGCAAACTTTAGTACAAGTGGCACTGGTACTAAATCCTAACCCACCTTCTAGTAGCCAATGACTGGGGAGTTTGTCTAATTAGCACTTCTCTACCTGTGGCTCTTCCTGATGGAGGAAATCCCCTTTGTGCTTATGGGACTGGGGGTTCAAGCATATGACATTCCAATTACCTATTATACATTCAGATGTAGACGTTACAGCAGTAGGGTGCTGCTGTGCTCAAGGTTCCCATATTCTTCTGTATTGAGAACACTGCTCTACCCCATCAGTTGAATCTGGGGTTTTCTGAGATCAGATAGGGTGCAGACTTGGGTGATATTCAAGTATTCATCTAACAGAGAGCTTGGGACTCTTTCCTTCCTGTTCTGCAGCTGTTTGAATGGGTGGGCATGGTCTTCAGTCCCACTTGAGGACCAAGAGACTTTGGCTCCACCCCTAATCATCTTAAGTTGCTTTAATACAATTTTAAGGTGCTGTAAATGCAGCCAACATTCTGCAGTTAAAGGATTCTACAAGCGTAAGTAGAGAATAACTAAGTATTTACCAGTCTTTTAACCTAAATACTCATATATAAGGACATGTGTTTTAGATTGTGTGTCTCTCAGGACTTTTTAAAGGAGTCCTGTTTGAATCATTACCTCCTTATATTGATTGCTGGTCATAGTTCTCTGATCCAACATGGCAAAGTCCTGGCCTGGTCTATCTCCTCCAGGGTCCACCATGTTTTCTACCACCTGTTCTACGTTCAACTTTTGGTCTTTATGAATTAACTATTCTATGTATCTTATGGAATCATACAATATTTGTTCTTTTATGACCTGCATATTTCATTTAGCATGAAATCTTTAAGGTTCACCCATGCTGCAGCCTGTGTTTAGAATTTCCTTATTTTAAAGATTAATATTCCTGAAATATATTTTTAAACATATGTTTCATTGCTATTTTTAATTTGAATTTATCATGTCCTATCACCCAGATTTTTTCATTCTTTGAAAGGATGTCTTCCTTCACCAAATTAGGAAATTTTGAGAAAGTAAGATAGGAATAAACTATCTAAAATATGAGCCATAAGTAAGGATACATTGTATTAGTGAGAAGAAATTTGATATTGCTGACCAGTACTAAGTTTGACCTTTGTGATCATCTATACATATAAAGAGGTAATATGCTAATTTGTCTGTGATGGTGTCCCCTTAATGACCAATTTGCATGTTGATGTGCGGGCAGTAGAGGGCTGGCAGCCAGAGCCAAGTTCCCAGGGGTCTGAGGACAGTGCCTGACAGGAGCCCAGACTGCAAAGAAGGGAGAAGAAGTGGCCACAGGGAGCTCTTCCAATATCCCTGCAGGGACACCCTACCCCAGCCCCTGCACCCAAGGGAGAAGGACAAACACCCTACCCTAGCTCCTGCCCCCCTGGGGGAACGGGGAGGCTGACAGGAGAAGACCCAGCCTCAGGGGTAGCTGCAGACCTTACCTCTGACTCCGGATCTCTTCCCCAGTCACTCCTGCCAGGGGTGCCCACAACAATGGCAGCAGGTGACCACCCATTGTGCCCCCGAGGCACCCTGGGCTCCCTCTGCTGGGGCTGAGCACACCTCTCCTCCCTACAACTCCAGACCTGGGTGGAGGTAGGCCTGAGTGACCCCCCAGGGTCAGACCATTCCCCCGCAAAACAGAGCAGCACCATCTCTGCAGAGGAAGCACGCTGAACCTCACTGGGGCCATGGCTAAACCTGCCTTCCTAGCCCACCTAGCTCCACCCTGGCCCGGCCCTTACCTCACTCCAGGAGATTGGAGCCCCGGCCTGAGCAGGTACAGCTGCGAAACAGCCATATACAATTTAAAAAATGGCGCCAAGAGGGAAGTTTTGACAGTTATTTCCCCTTAGGACTTGCTGCTTCCCTAGCACCCCCTAACTCCCTGCCCCCCACCAGCACCTCCAGGGATGACCACTGTTACAAGCTGTTGGCCAGAGCTTGCCCCTCTGAGGCCTGGGAAGCCCTCTGCAAAGCTTCCATAGCTACAGTCCCAGGAAACAATAATGCCCTCCTCCCCTCATCAGCACCTGCACCTGTGAGCGCACCCGTGGGCTTAAAAATAACAATCACTTACTTGATGAAACATTTCTAGGTTTATTAGCTCAGAACCTCCTCATGACCACCCAGTGAGGTAGGCGTAGAAGAGATTACAATCCCCATGGTACATGCATATGTATTCAGAAGTGAAGCTCAGAGAGGAAAAATGTCAAGCCCAGTGGTTCCCAAGGTGCAGCACACGCCCCACGGGGGGTGGGGGGATTTGATTTTAAATGGGGGCAATCTGAGAATGAGTTAACAATGAATTTTTTTTCATTTTTTGTGGTTCTAGGGGCCTCATCTATAGCATATCCTACATAATAAAAGGCTAATATGCAAATGACCAAATGGTGGAACGACAGGTCACTATGATGCTCACTGACCACCAGGGGGCAGACACTCAGTGCAGGAGCTGCCACCTGGAAGTCAGTGTGCTCCCACAGGGGGAGTGCCACTCAGCCAGAAGCTGGGCTCACGGCTGGCAAGCACAGTGGCAGTGGTGGGAGCCTCTCCTGCCTCCGTGACAATGTTAAGGATGTCCAACTAAGCCATCAGTTGGACCTACCTGGAGGGCTCCTGGACTGTGAGAAGGCACGAGCCAGGCTGAGGGACCACCCCCTCCCCCGTGCACGAATTTCATCACCAGGCCTCTAATCTCTTAATAAAAGAAAAGTAGAATACTGCACTATGAAAATGTTTATTCATGGCTTCAACAGAGTGAGGAAAACCTTAATCTGAGAGGAAGGTCTCAGAAGTATGCCTGCCAATGTTCATGTGGGTCTCAGGGAGCAATAATGGCTATAAATCTGCAATTCAGAGCATGTCAGGCTACATACATCCAGCCTTCACTGCCATTGTTCCCTTGACCTCTTTATCGAATTTTCCCATTCACTTGCCAGTGTCACCTTGTTCTGATGTAGGCTGTGCTTTAGCTAGCTTAAAGCTCACTAGCACATTAGGGAAATCCATATAAGGAGAAACCAGAGACTTGTTGAATGGAAAGAGCTTGCCCCCAGAGCAGCAAACTAGGTGTGGAGCAAGACTTGAGCCACAGATATACATTTCCAGTGTCTTACTTTCCCTGGGAGTAACATCCTTTCATGAATCAATCAACATTTACCTATCAGTCCCCTGCAGCAGTTTTGCAAATCGTTTTCAAAAATCATTAAACCACTACCAGTTTATCCACTCTGCAAAATGTACACAGCTTCTTCTCATAAGCAGCAGGGTTATTTCCCTCTCGGCTGCAGTCAGCTCTTTTAACTGCTGATTTCAATAAGCAGAAAATATATACACCTACCTAGGAAAATCACTCTTACACATAATTGCCTCTTATATTTACAAATCTTTAAGATACTCAAATACACACACACACACACACACACATACACACATACCCCATGGAAGAGCTGGAGTGCAGGCTTTCCTCAAATTTAAATCTATCTGTCTTATAAACAATATGACCCTTGGCAATTGCCAACACTGCTTCCTTCTTAGGTGTGACCTTCTGCTCTGAAGACATCACCAGCAAAGATGTTCTCCCTACCCCTTGACTTCTATTCCAGAGCTTCAAATGCATACAGGGTCCCCAAAACTGCATCCCCTAGACACCTTGATCTTGAGATAAGAGGCAAGGGTAGGAGGCTCCTTACATATGCAGTTGAGCAAAGCTAGGAGTCATGGTGCCAGTGCTTTTGTAGATTGGGATCTTGGGCAAGATTTCCAAAATAACTTCACTTTTTTTATCTGAAAAATTAAAATTATTGCCCCAGGTGTTTAATCCTCCTCATTTTGATTCTATGATGTTTTAATCTGTATGAGGGATTATACATATTAAATATTACCTATTATCATAAATTGGGCCAAAGAAATTGGAAGTGAGAGCTAGTATATACCTTTGAATAAGAGACAGACATCTACATTTTCAGACAGATCTACACAATTTAGTTGCCAGTAATAGATTATTTTGGCTAGTTATAGCTGTTAGAGGGTACTGGGAGAAAAAATATTCATATACATTCAGTTTCTAGAACTCCCATGTTACTGGGAATGAGAACAAGTAATCTCTGACTTCCAGTGGGACAATTAGGGATAAAATGATAAAATAGGCTACCAACACAGGTCAATAGCCACATACCCTCACAAAGATTTTCAACAAATGCAATCCTTCACAACCAGCTATAAAAAGCACACACACACACACACACACACACACACACACACACACACACACACACCAGTGGCCTGGTGTATGAAATTTGTGCACATTAAAAGGGGATTAATTAGAGGAAATATTTTAATATTGTTATTTGCCCTTTCTCTATAATAGAAGTGTTAGAGATGAAAGAAAATTAGTAAAATGTATATGAAAATCTTCCTCCTGTCAGAGTCTGGGGTGCACCATGGGACACAGAGTCAAGTCCCTGCCCACCCACATGTGCCTTGAAATCACGCGAGACTCAGACCCAGAGACCCCACCCTGATTGAGCTAACCCGGCCGGTCCCACCCTTGTCAAGCCCTGTCAGTCAAGGTTGCAGCCTCAGGTTCCCTGGCCCAGCACCAGGTGGGGGGGGGGCGCAGCATGAGGTCCCCTGTCAAGCCCTGCCAGGCCCTGGGGTAGGCGGACCCCTTGAGGTCCCCTGTTGATCCCCACTGGGCAGGAGGTGCAGCCTTAGGTCCCCTGTCAAGCCTCACTAGGTGGGGGGGGCACAGCCTGAGGTCCTCTGGTTCAGCACCCAGGCAGAGGGTGCACCTTGAGGTCCCTTGTCAAGCCCCACCAGGCAGTGGGTGTGGCCTGAGGTCCCCTAGCCCGGCACAGGGGTACGTTTGAGGTCTCATGTTCCCCGGCTTGGTGCCAGGGTGGGGGATGTGGCCTGAGATCTCTGGGCCTGGCGCTGGGGGTGGTGTGGCCTCTGGTCCCCTATCAAGCCCCATTGTGTGGGGGGTTGCGGCCTGAGGTCCACCATCAAGCCCTGCTAGGTGGGGGACACAGCCTGAGGTCCTCCATTAAGCCCTACTGAGCAGGGGGTGCACCTTGAGGTGCCCTGTCAAACCCTGCTGGGCCAGGGACATGGCCTCATATCTCCCAGCCCAGCACTGGGGAAGGGGGCATGGTCTGAGGTCCCCTATCAAGTCCTACCAAGCAGGGGAAGCATCTTGAGGTCCTCCTCAAGCCCTGCCAGGTGAGGGGGATGGCCTGAGGTCCCCTGGCCTGGCACCAGGCTGGGGGGAGTGGCCTGAGGTCCCCTATCAACCCCATGAGGGGGTGTGGGGGGATGCAGCCTCAGGTCCCTGGTGATTGCCCATTAAGGCCCATTACAGGAACTCGACCTCTGCTGTAGGTGAAGCCATCTTGTGTTATGGAAACCCTTTGCCTCTCCTGTGGGTGCCGCCATCTTTGTGGCAGAGTGATGGTCAATTTGCATATTTCCTTTTTATTATATAGGATAAATTATACACTATATACATACAAGGTGTCCCAAAAAGTATATATACACTTTAACAGGTGATAGTTCAATTTCAAAAAAAGGAATGTATTTCAAAAAACACTGCCTTTACAATTATCCAAAGTGTGTGTATACATTTTTTTGGGATACTTTATATATTCAAATACACTAAAATATATATAATAATATATTATTATAATTAATTCTACTATTTGGAACTAATTTTGTTTTATATTGGATTAATTCTTGCTGCTTTAAAAACCTCCACATATGGTGACAACATATGATATATATATATATATATATATATATATATATATATATATATATATATATATATATATACACTAGGGGCCCGGTGCACAAAAATTTGTGCACTCGGCGAGGGGAGGAAAGGGTCCCTCATCCTGGCCTATGCCCTCTCACAGTCTGGGACCCCTGGGGGGAGATGTCCACCTGCTGGCATGCCTGGCCAGTCTGGGTGAGGGGCTGAGGGCTATTTTCAGGCTGGCCACAGCCCCCTCAGGGTTCGTGCACTGGGGGGTGGGATGGCTGGTGCGTGCAGGCGTGGACGTTTCCAGCCGGGTGGCGTACCATCGCACATACCTGGTGGACCTCCACCACTGAGGGGACACACCTGGTGCAGAGCTGGGTGGCAGGCCAGGGTGTGGATGCTGGTGCATGGTCCCTTGGGGGGGGGCCATGCTGCTGAGCGGACACACGGGGGTGGAGCCAGGCACACGCTCACACACACCCCATGGAGGCCCCCAGGGTGGAGGCAGGTGGCTGGACCTGTGGCAGAGGCTCTGTGCAGGGGCAGAGGATGCTCAGACATGACCCCGAGGGGGTACCCACCTCAAGCCCCTGCCACTGAGCCTCTGAGGTCGCGTGGGCCCAATTGCTCTATTCCCAGGCCTCGCAGGGCCGGGCTGGGCTGCCAGCTCCCGGCCTTGTGGCTGCTCACCGCTGTCTGGAACCACCGTGGACACGATTGCTCTATTGCCAGCCCCAGCCAAGGGCCGGGCCGGCTCTCACCCAAGGCCGCCCAGAACCAACCCACTGGTGCGATCGCTCTATTCCCAGGCCCAGGCTGCAGGGCCGGGGCCTGGGCAGCCACCTCCCGGCCCTGCTGCCAACCGCCACTGCCCTGAATCGACTTCCAGGGCACACACAGGCGGAGGCCAGGCCTCCACCTGTGCGTGGGCCAGCGTGATCTCTCTATTCCCAGCCCCATCTCTCTATTGCCAGCCCCAGCTGCAGAACCGGGGGCCTGGGTGGCCGCCCGGCCCTGCAGCCGCCGCCACTGTCCGGAACCGACCGCCAGAGCACGCAAGGGCAGAGGCTAGGCCTCTGCCCTTGCCTGCGCCAGCGTGATTGCTCCATTGCCAGCCTGACCTCCGCCATGTTGGCTGGGCTAATTTGCATATCATTGTTCTGATTGGCTGTTGGGCATCCTGAAGAAACGGTTAATTTTATTATTTCACTTTTATTAGTTTAGATATATATATCCCATTTCTTTTCTTATTAAATTTGTTGGGGTGACATTGGTGAACATAAACATATAGGTTTCAGATGTGGGTCTCTGTTACAAGATCTTTATATTGCACCGTACCTACCACACAAAGTCCAATATTCTCCCACCATCACATAGTAGCATTCCCTGCTCTCCTTTCCCCCTTTCCTCTGGCAACCACCACACTGCTGTTTGTGTTCACCAGTTTGACTCAACTCACCCCGATTGTATTATGAAACCATATAAGTGAAATGATTTGGTTCTTAGCTTTCTCTGACTTATTTCACTTAGCATAATGTTCTCAAGGCACATCCATGTTGTTGCAAATGGCACTGTTTTATCATATGATATACCCAGTCTTCTGTTATAATAAAACTGTACTTAAAATTCTAACATAGCACGTCTATTTTTGCAAGTGGGTGCGACCTGCTTTCTTAGCAGATGCTTAGCCCTGCTTTTTACCATCAAGCTCTGCATCCAGGCAGGTAGACATAGTGAGATTTTTCTTTTTTTTTGTCAAGACCACTGTGTATCCTGTGACCCTGACTTTCTTCTGCTGCAATACTTCATTGAAAAAAAAAAGTCACAGTGGCATAAAACAAAGAGCATCTATTCCTTTTTCATGGGACTGCAGGTCAGTTGCAACTCACCTCGCTGTGCTGACCTCCATAATTTGGACTAGAAGTTCCAGAATACCAGTGCATTTCAAGGGTATGCTATGTGTTTCCTCATCCTCTGAGGACAATGAACTATTTGGAATATCTCTTTTCATGGCAGCTTATATGAATGCAAGATAGCTAGCTAGACACACATGCAAATCTAAAGATTTTTGTTTATTTCATAGCACTTCTAAAGTAGTTTGCATGATGAAATTTAACATCAGTGGGGCAGGAACATATACTCTGTATTCTACAACATTTCATGGAGAAGGAGATAGTAACATGTGATGGGTAATAATGATAATCCAACCTGCAACGGGATACTCTGTATGTTGATGGATAGTCCTTTAGTAAAGAAAGGTAGAGATACCAGGGTTGTCTCTGTTAAACTCAGCTGTTTTATAACAAACTTGGAACCTGGAAGAAATAGCATCTTGAAAACCTACCAAGCAAGGAAAAGCAATTTATGCTAATCCATTAATTATTCAGGGAAACCTGATCCTAATTATTCCATTAATTATTTAGTGATGCAGTCCACTAAAATGTGAACATCTGGAAGAGATCAATAAGATTTCCTTAACTCTTTTATCCTTTTTGAGGACTCAGAATTATTTTGGAAGAGGATATGGAATAGTTTTATTTAAAAATATTTTTTGAAAAGCAATATACTTTTGTTTTAAACGCCAAGTAAACTCTTTATTTTAAAATATATTACAAAATAGCATACCAAAATGAACTTGCTATATTTGTGTATAATAAAATGTAGAAACTAGGTTAGCTTTACTTTTTAAAATACAGAAGTAATAAATTAGACTTTCAAATGTTTAGAAAACAGTAGTTCATATTTTCATTTATTTATTCTGTATATTTAAATCAGAAATGTCAAGTCAAGTTCTATAAGTCTTGCTAAGAATAAAAATTCTAAACTGATCTGTAGAATTTAGAAGTAAATTGTATGACTTTTATTTATGCTTACATATTTTTTTAAAAATAGCTATCTTCATTAGTATTCATATCTTCCCTTCTAAGAAGAACATTTTATGCAATTATTATTCTGATATAGTTTTAAAAATTATTTTAACGTGATATAGTTTCATTCTTAGGTACTAGCTGAAAAAGCCTTTTAGTTCAGATATTATTTTTTACCCAGTAGCTTTTATAGTAAAAGCTTGAATTTCAAAAATATGGTTATGCTTAAAATAAGCTGTTATTTATTGAGTACAAGAAAGAGTTCAATAATTCAAGTCCTATATTTATCTTCTCAGAGTAACTTGCTGTCAGTGAAAGACAGATTTATGCAAACACATTTAACAAACAATAGTGGGTTTCAACATTTTTATGTCATTTTTGCATAAAGAATCTATGAAATTCAAGGAAAATAATCTGTATATATAAAAGCCCAGTGACCGGAAAGACCAGAATGACCAGTGGCTATGATGTGTACTGCAGCAGCCAACCAGCCTGATTTGGGCCCCAATCGCCATCCCCCTAGGCTGGCCCAGCCCTTCATCAGCTCCCAATACCCCAATCGGGGGTGGGGCTGGCTGGTCAACCACCCACAGCCCCTCCCCCTTGCTGGGCTGGCCTGATGGGTCCCCATCAGGGCAGGTTAGCTAGACCCTACTCATGCATGAATTCATGCACTGGGCCTCTAGTTTTAACATAACACTTTGCCTAACAACTCACATACACTCATCTAGACCCACATACAACTCTAAAAAGACTCTTTAGATTTCGCATGTTCGACACTTTTCATGTCTTTTTACATAAATATTAGCAATGCTTAAGTAGAATTTTGATGACTTTTACTTTCTCGTATGCTTTGGTTTAAAGTAAATTAAAATCATAGGCTCTATCTTTTTGGCAGGGAGCAGAACAGAAGTAAGGGATTATAGAACATGAGGGAAGGGTCCATTAATAAGAGACACAAAAATTATTTTCTTGGGAGAAGTGGTATTTACTACAAATTAAAAAATATACTTCTACTCTGGAAAAATGTGAATTTTTCCAAATAACTAACAAATAATAGAACATAGGAAATGGATTTTTTATTTTTCAAGAACAGAAAAGTATTATCTTGGCTATTCAAATGCATTAGATATGTGGGCTATCCCAAGAGGTCAAAGTAGTTAGGCTTTACTGGTGGAAGTTATAGGGTAATGGACTTCAACTTTACTAAAGAAGATCATTATTGCCCTGACTGTTTTGGCTCAGTGGATAGAAGATCAGCCTATGGACTGAAAGGTCCCAGGTTTGATTTCAGTCAAGGGCATGTACCTTGGTTGTGGGCACATCCCCTGTGTGGGGTATGCAGGAGGCAGCTGATCGATGTTTCTCTCTCATTGATGTTTCTAACTCTCTATCCCTCTCCCTTCCTCTCTGCAAAAATCAATAAAATATATGTAAAAAAAGAAGATTATTATTGCTGTCCTAAAAAGGGATGTTCTGACTTAAGGTGTTCAAGCTGAAGCTGGACCTCTGCTTAATGAAGTGACTGAGCAGTGGTTCTCCAAGTATGGTATCTCAGATACATTGTGAGATCTTTGTGGTGGTCAAAAGTATTTGTGTAATTATACTAAGACATCAGTGCCTTTTGAGTTGCCATTGGCATTGATGATGCAAAACCAATAGAGGATAAAATAGTTGATGGTTTAGCACGAATCAAAACAGTGGCATAAAACTATGCTAGCAATCAGTTGTGTTTCTCACCATCAGCACAGTAAAAGAAAACAAGTGTTGGCTTTACTTAGAACATTCCTCTTGTGGTAGTAAAATATATTAATTTTATTAAATTTTACTCTTTAGTACACAACTTTAAAAAATATTTTTAATTAATTTCAGAGAAGAAGGGAGAGGGAGAGAGATAGAAGCATCAATGATGAGAGAGAATCATTGATTGGCTGCCTCCTGCATGCCCCTAACTGGGGATGGAGCCCACAACCTGGGTACGTGCCCTGACTGGGAATCAGACAGTGACCCCTTGTTTCAGAGGTCGATTCTCAACCACTGAGCCACACTGGCTGGGCAGTACACCACCTTTAACATGTACTGAAATGGGAACTATGCATTATTCACTTTGAGTTATCAAAATAGAGTGATTAACATGAGAAAAAGCACAAGCCTGATTGAGTTGTGAGATGAACTAGCCTACTTTTCCGTGGAAAATCTTTTTTATTTCAAAGAATGATTGACAGAAAATTTATGATCATTCTGACTTGAGGAGCTAGCAGATATTTTCTGAAATGGAATAAACTGATCCACCATTTCAAGGAAAATAGCTGACACTACTTGTTGCCAATACATTTTGAGCTTTCAAATGATACAATTTGGAAAACTTGCATCTATCACAGTGATCTTGCAACTTTCTAGGGCTTACAATACTTTTCTAATGAGCTCAGTGGTGATAGTATAAGTGTGAATTTTTGTATTATTTATTGAGATAGGTCAATATATGAAAGACCTGAACAACTTGAACTGACATTTCCAAATGACAAATGAATGATCTTAAGGCATTACATATGGGTAATAGATCTGTTTGAAAGTGCAAGATAAACTCATGGATATTAATGTAACAGAGTACGAAAAAATGTTGTTGGGCTTCAGACTACACATGACAGTTTTCACATTGAAGCTTATAAGAAACTCCCACTTGTCAAATTTGTGATATCCAAAAATATAACAGTTATCTGGAAAGGCTATTATAATATTCTCCCTTTCCCAAATACATATCTTGTATGAGGTTGAATTTGTTTTAGGTATCTAATCCAATGCAGCATATTTCAACAGAATAAATGCAAAAACAGATATTCAGAATTCAGAGACTCCAATTATGTTCTAAGAGATTTTTAGAAAAGTAAAAAATGCCTCTCCTCATTAAAAGAACATATTCTTTTTCTTTGAAAGTATGTTAATAGGGTATGGGTTTATTATTATTATTTAAAAATGAATCAACAAGTAGTTATCAAAATTTTTCTCAATTTTAATTTTGAATAACATAAAGATTGATAGATGTAACCCATATGATCCAAAGCTCTTTGCAATTCTCTAAAATTTTTAAAAGTTTAAAGGATCCTGAGTTCAACAAGGTTCAGAACCATTGTTATAAAATATAAGGGTAAACAGATGACATAATATTTAGTGGCTCAATCTGTCCTAAGGGACTATTAGTCCTTTTTGGTGAGAATATAATATTTGAACCCCAGGGCTGTAATTTTTGATCTGAAATATCTTATTGATTTAGTTCCTTCAACCAAATAGAAATATCAATATTTGTGTGAAACCCTTATCTTTCTTCAAAATTAGATAAAAGTTGTCAAGTCCTATTATTATGTGGACATGGTTTTATCCTAACTAATAAAAACGTAATATTAAAATTAACCGTTTCTTCGGGACGGGCTGAGCTACGCCCACCAGCCAATAAGAGTGACTGTATGTAAATTAGCCTAGCCAAGATGGCGGAGGCCGCAGCCCCGGTGTGTACGGCTTCTCCGTGGCTGCGACCTCTGCTATCTTGGGGGCCTCCATCCAGGAATGCATTCGGCACCCTGAGCTGGCCCATGCCTTCCCGGGCGGAAGCCTAGGGGGGGCGTGACCAGCTGGCCGGACCCCCGAGCCTCCCTCCTGGGCCTGGGAGGCCATGGGGTGGCCACCTGCCACTAGATCGCTTCCCAGGCAGATCACCTGAAGGGTCAGTGGGAGCTGTGGCCAGCCTGAAAACTGCTCTGAGACCCTCACCAAGGCTTGCCACACCCCCTGGTGTGAGGGTTCCCACTGGGGAGCTTGGACAGCCTGCAAACAGACATTGGCCTCTCACCCAGGCTGGCCAGGCACACCAGCACGTGGACATCCCCAGATGGGTCCCAGACTGTGAGAGGGCATAGGCCGGGCTGAGGGACCCCTCTCCCCCCCCCCCAGTGCACAAATTTTTGTGCACCAGGCCCCTAGTTCTATATAATAAAAGGCTAATATGCAAATTGACTGAATGGAGGAACACTGGTCGCTATGATGCACACTGATCACTAGGGGGCATATGCTCAATGCAGGAACTGCCCCCTGCTGGTCAGAGTGCTCTCACAAGGGGAATTCTGCTCAGCCAGATGCCCTGAGACGGGCTCATGGCTGGGGGAGCAGCAGAGGAGCCTTTCCTGCCTCAGCAGCATCGCTAAGGTTGTCCGACTGACAGCTTAGGCCTGCTCTTCATGGGCTCCTGGACTGCGAGAGGTGCAGGCTGGGCTGAGGCACCTCCCCACATGCCCCCAAAGGCACAAATTTCATGCACTAGGGCTCTAGCTATAATAGAAAAGGTGTTCCCTTCCAAATATTTTATACAAAATGTTCACTTACATAATCTGTTAGTAAATATTGATAGCAGTCCAAAAAGGCACATCAACCATAAAAAATATTAATAAGTTGACTAGCGCCAGAATGTGACAGTCATGTTATGACTGCTAATGTCTGTAATAGAGACTTAATGGCTTATGATTGCATATAACAAAGGCAGGACAATTGTTGAAGGTTGTCCCTTAAACACAAAGAAAAACAGGACTTTATGTTGATTGAAAATGTTTAGTATTCTTCTTAGTTTATTCTTTCGCTATGCTTTATGATCCCTTAGAAGGCACATTATACATAAATAAATGCTGATTTTCACTTAATTTTCCTTTTCTTTTATCTTTCCAACTGGTAAAGATCTGTTCATGTGTGAACTAAAAAAGTTTGAGTATTATTTCTCAATGCTCTTTTCCCCATGAAAACCCCCTCCTAATTAATATTCCCTTGAAAATTTCACCTCTTAGCCTAACCTTTTAAATGGTATTTGTTCATATTGCTGTATACTAACTACACAGTTATATACGTTAATAAGTTAAATACCAACTACACCCTAATTAGAAATATTTATCTCTGAAAAGGTATCAAATATCTCCACAACAATATTGACCTAGAGGTAATAGGTAGTTTTTAAATATGCCTATTTAACAAAAATACTTTTAAATAGAGACGCCATTACTTCCAAGATAGAGAGGAAGCAAAAGTGTTTTGTTTTCTTCTTTTTAACATTCCAGGACCATTCACATGTAATTTTGTATCCTGAGAAAGGTGTTGTTATTGACAAGGTTGAGAAAAAAATAGGCATCTTCAGATGGCTATTTTTCCTCCTCCTCTTCTTCCCCCCACCCCAGCAAATATTTACTGTCATCTAAGTGCCATTAACTTTTTAACTTTTCAGGGTTTAGGGGCAACCGAGTAAACTCATGTCTATTAATATGCTAGTTTTATTTCATGTTTCTCTAACTCTGAATGTGTCTGTGATCTGCTCACCCTGGGTCCACCACTGGTATTTATAAGTGCCATTTGTCATGGTCAGAATGGTGTTATGACTTGTACCCACACTTTAGTATTGATTCTTATTAATGGGTACACAGAAGTATTCCTTCAAAAAATTTCTTTTGTGTTCAATAATTGCTTTGTCATCTCAATAGTACTGTAGACATTTTATCACCTCTATTTTCAATATTGACATATGTGATCTATAAAATATAATCAAGGGAACACATCTAAGACACTGTTATGATCTAATATCGTGTTAGTTTCATGAGGGCAGAAATTCTAATTCAAAAGATTACTTAAGTTGATAATTTTTGACATAATTCCTGAGCTCTATGAGCTTTGTCATAGCATATAAAAAGGAAACTTCAAATCAGTACTTACAAAAAAATCACTAATGTCCTAAATTACCCAAAGAAATTAAAAACTGAGAAACAACGTCGTTTTGTTATGACCTTAGAAGCAATTTTAACAATCAGCACACTTGAAGTAACTTCCTGGCACTATTGGCTAAATGACTCGATTATTCCTCTCATTTATGTATAGGTACATTACTGGGATCAGCATTTATGAGCAATGAGTGATGGGAAAAAATACAGAATGTAAGGAAATAAATCTATACTGCTTTTAGTACAGAGAATGAATCACAGTGAACTTGAATCATAACTATGAGTTTAAACTTGTGTGGCCCACTGTAGCAGCCACTGGCTTCGTGTGCCTATGCATACATAAAATGGGGCCAATCCTGATTGAGATTTGCTGGGAGTGTGCATGCCCACTCAATTCCAAAGACTAACTAGAAATAAAAAGAATGCAAGGTGTTCTATTCATAATTTTTATATTGCTTGCACATTGAAATGATAATTTTTGAATATTTGGTTTAAATATATATTAAAGTCAAGATAGCCCAGTTTTTCTTTTTAATGTGGCTACTAGAAAATTTTAAATTACCTATGGGCCCTCATTATATTTCTATTGTGCAGCACTGATACAGGCAACTAATGAATGCAATATATGGATTAAAAATATCCATAATTCTAGATAAAACAACAGTTGCTTATAAAATATGTCAATATCATATCTGGCATTAATACTTTTAGGGTTTTTTCCCAACTAACTTAGTTTTTAAAATCTATTCTATGTGATTAATTTCCAAATTTTTAGTAATGGTATATATAGCTATTTACTGAAACAGCATAAAAATTTTCAACATCTATTTTATTTTATTTTGGCATTCAAGTGATCATGTTATTCAAACTATATTTTTATTGATTTCATAGAGGAACAGAGAGGGAGAGAGAGATAGAAACATCAATGATGAGAGAGAATCATTGATTGGCTGCTAATGCACACCCCTCAAAGGGAGTTGAGCCTGCAAGCTGGGCACGTGCCCAGGACCTCCTGGTTTATAGGTTGATGCTCAACCACTGAGTCTTGTTGAATACTAAGAAACTGCCCTTGAAGGGCCCTCACCTGAAAACATAAACAAAATTAAAGCATTTGAGTAACTTAGGTCCCCATGGGAACATGTTGACAGATAAATTGTATATAAAGCCGGCAGAACGTATATGACATCAAAAATTCTATTTTGCAAATCACCATTTTATCTCTGAACTGATAGTAGTAAATTTTTAAAAACATATATATTTTTTTGATTTCAGAGAGGAAGGGAGAGAGGAGAGAGATAGAAACATCAATGATGAGAGAGAATCATTGATCAGCTGCCTCCTACATGCCCCCTGCTGGAGATTGAGCCAAAACTGGGGCATGTGCCCTTAATCTGAATTGAACCCAGGACCCTTCAATCAGCAGACCAGCACTCTATCTTCTGAACCAAACCATCTTAGGCTGATAATAGGTAATTTCTTATTTTGGATTTCTTACTAGGTATTCTTTCAAATATCTACCCCTGTTTTTACCTCAATATCAAGACCACTTTGCTGTGATAATGACTGAAGGCATTAAGGACCTACACCAAAAGAACAAGTTTGCTGTTCTGTAGTTTAATTTACTACATGACTACAGGCCAAAATTCAAGTTGGACGTTGGTGATGACTAGGTGATGGGAAAGATACAAAGTCAACCGTAAAAGGGGAGAATGAAGAATCTTTGCCTCTGTCTCTGTTTCTCTCTCTCTTCCCCTTATCTCCCAGAAGTTATGAATATTCAGATTTTAGGCAATCTGCATGCATCTCTCTCCAGATTGCATTTCTGCCCTCAGTAAAAGACCTTTGTATTTCCTGCAATTGTAAAATGGCGCAGGATTTTGATTGTCTTGTTTTATACCATATCTACTTTTTGGCCTACCTTATTTCTCTTTTTAAATCCCAAATTCATCCCAAATCTCTGTGCAAATCCGTCACGAATTCAGCACTTCTAAGATGCTCCTTCAAAACTGCCAGCCCTAACAATACTCTGTTCTATAGCTCTTCTCTGAGCCCATCCCACCATAAAAACCCCTGTGTTCTGAGCACAGCTCTGAAAAGTGACTCAGAGACTTGATTTGATGACATGATTTGTATGAATGTAATGGGTGCGGATGGCATTGTGTATTTGCCTCCAGGTAACATACTCCCAGTAACCTGCTTAATATATATCACTTTAATAATAATACAGAAGATTTATGACAATACTCGGTATGGAACATTTTTTATAAGATTGACCTTTTAGAACCCCTATAATTAAATAACAGTCATGATTAATCTGTGCTGTTTTTATTCCTCTTACTTAAAATTTATGGAACTATCATCTTATCTCAGTCATTTTTGAGACTCACTGCTATCCTTTGGATGAAAAAGATCTCATTCAGTCCCAGGAAAACAAGAGAGAAGTTAATGGTGATGGGTTTTGTTACTTATTTAAACATTATATATATATATATATATATATATATATATATATATATATATATATATAATGTATGCATATATGTTTGCTACATAATGTTTATATGTAGATATTTAAATAAAATATGTGCATAACATGCATGTGTATGCTCCATAAAAATAGATAGAACAATGTTCCCAAGTTCATAAAGACTAGGATATAACAGGAAGAAGTTCCTAACTCAAGTTTTCTGATTCTAGAGCCTAAGCTTTGTGTAATGGTATTGTTTTTGTATTCTTAAATCCAAACCCAAGAACAAAGCCAATAAAGAAAATATAAGAAAAGTTAATAAAGCTTATATAGTTTAATGTGTCACTAAATCATTGAAAAATTGGCAGATTTTCCCCAAGTTTATAGCGTATGTTTGGAACCATTTGCCTTAGAATATAGGCCAGGTGGTGAAGAGAAATATCCACATTTACTCTTGAATGGAAAAAGAAAGAGAGCTGAAGGAGATGGGGTCACATACCAGAGCAGAAACACTGAAGGACAACTGTCACCAGATGGGAAGGTGTGGTTTGGGGTCAGACTAAATGCTATGCACAGAATTTGCTTTGTGGAGTCTGGGATGTAGGGCTCAAAGAAGTAGAAGATCCTTACCCTCTCCAGAGCAGCTAAACTGCTGTTTGGTGGAGCTGGGAACCCTGATTATCAAGAGATGGACCCAGCTACTCAGACAGCATAAGCAATAGCACAATCAGGCCAGAAACTGTTGCATTGACAAGCATCACTCCCATTAGACCTGCTGAGGCAGTACCACTGGGAAAACTGGTGAGGAGTAGTAGGATGTCCATTTCTCCTAGGACAGCACACGAGTTATAGCCTGAAGCCAGACTCAGACACAATGATCTCCACCCTGGGGCTATGAGACATTTAAGAAGTGGATAGAGAAGCGCAGACACCTCCCAAAGCCTTGTCTCCTGTCTATTCCTGACAGCAGAACCCTCTCCTGGTGTGAGTGATGGGGAGGCACTTGGGGGCTGGGGTTCGTGCCCTGCACTTGTGGCTGTATGTCACCAACTATGGCTGTATGTCATGGTAAATTTGTAGGAGGAGTTGCCTCATCAGTGTTCATGGTTGGGAAGGCACCAGCCCTAATTCTGGCATTATTTTAGAGTGGATCAGAATTTATTGCTTTAAACCATGGGGGCCTACAGGAGGCTAACTCTCTCTTTGGGATTCCAGATAGCAGAGAAAAATCTTGGACAAGTCAGCCTTGACCTCTCCTAGTGTCTTTATAGATAAGCTCCATTTGATCATCAAAAGGGCAAATGTTTGGGAAGAAACTGTTGATATGCAACTAAGCTCCTTCCTATGTGGAAATTCCATAGAACATAGTCCAGCCAGAGTGAATGCTGGACTTCATTCAACAGAGGAAACTTGGTAAAGTATTGATCAAAATTTTCCCTTGAATAGTCTTTTGTATGAATAGAATGCTGGACATTTTCAAAGTTCTAGAAAGACTCACGTAATGCTTTTTCCAAGTTTGTATGGCTTGCAGGTATGTTCCCAGTTTTCAAGAATTAGATATACCTTAGATCTAGACTCACTATTATCTACGTTATGTAAGCACCCTACTTAGAAGTGAAGCTGATTGTTACATACCACTTGAAAATTTTACATGGTATTTATATTATTATTAAATAGCTCGGAAACAGAGGGAATATATTTAAATGTCTACTCCAAGTATAAAAATAATTTTCAGAGCTGAAACCTCTTTTTTAAAAAAAATCCCAATGCTATTATTATGCTTAAATCCTATCTAATAAAAGAGTAATATGCAAATTGACCATTGCTCCAACACACAAGATGGCTGCCCCCATGTGGTCAAAAATGGCCACCCCCATGTGGGCACAAGATGACTGCCACAAGATGGCTAGCAGGAGAAGGCAGTTGTCGGTGATCAGGCCAGCAGGGGAGGGCAGTTGGAGGCAACCAGGCCTGTAGGGGAAGACAGTTAGGGGTGACCAGGATGGCTGGGGAGGGCAGTTAGGGGCAATTGGGATGGCAGGAGAGCAGTTAGGTGTCAATTAGGCTGGCAGGGGATTAGTTAGGGGCAATCAGGAAGGCAGGCAGGCAAGCGGTTGGGAGCCAGCAGTCTTGGATTGTGAGAGGGATGTCCAACTGGGAATGGGCCTAAACAGGCAGTTGGACATTCCTCGAAGGGTCCCAGATTGGAGAGGGTGCAGGCTGAGCTGAGGGACACCCTCCCCCATGCACGAATTTCATGCACTGGGCCTCTAGTAAAAATATAAAAATAACCAAGATATGTTAACTTTAAACAATTAAGAAACACCAATGAATTTTCAATAAAAGATTATCCTTATGAATTTGTGAATTATTTCCTACATTTAAAATTCATATCCTGTGTTTGACTCAAGAACTTTAGGATTGGATTAAAATATGTGATTAAGTTCCTGAGAGCAATGTTGCCAAATGTTTACCATTTATCTAAATTACTACCTTATAGTGTCTTCAAATCTTTGTGATTATTGAGAAGTTTCATTTCAAATATATTAAGAAAAGTAAAAATTGTATACATTTTTCTACTGTAGATATAACAAATATAAATTTATAAATATAAATCTAGAGAAAATTTTCTATACATGAAAATGTAAAATTTTGGAAATTTATTTTTAAAGTAACGTATAATTTACAAAAAATCATTAACTGATAAAAATTAATGCTTATACTTTAATGCCACTTACAAAATGTGCAATATTTTCATGTAAGTCCCCTTGAAATATTCTACATTCAGAACAATGACTAAATTTTAATGTATCTTAAAAGTCAGCTTTGAATATTTCATTGGAGCTTTGAACTTGTGAGACAAAGTAGTTGAAAAATAAATAGATTAACATTTTACTCCCCTAATCCACAGTAGACATATTTCCATGGCTATATTAGGATGTCATGTTCCAAAAATGCTGCATAGAAGCAAGATCTTTTGTAATATAGTATATTTGTGGATTTCTAGTCTATCCACTCCAGATATTTATATATTTGGGAATATCACATGCAACATTCATATGGCTGTTAAAATATGTGAGTCACCTTTATTGTGAAATTGGTATAAAGAGCTACAGTTTGACCTGATGTCAGAATGAGTCATCACAGAGAATATGTAGTCAAAGCAAACAATGAAACATGCACACAAACTCATGGAGTCCAGAGAACTGATGACACACACTGAGTATCTAGACCCTGAACCATAAAATAGATATCTGTTAGAAATTGTTCTAGGGCAAAGACAATCAGGGAAAGTCACTGCCCTTCATAAACAGCTCTTTGTGGAGGCTAACTGCCAAGAATGTCTTGTGATTTAGAGACAGCTCTCAGCCATGTGGGAGCCTTTATTTCTCTTTCTACAGTCTGAATGTTCACTGTTGATACCTATTTGGATAAATATCATTTCAGGCTTTGATCTTTTCAACATTATCTAGACATCTTCTTCATGTTAATTTCACTTTGAGACTCAAAAATGTATTACATAACACCATAAGACAACTACATCTCATTGGTTAATTCTCTCATATTACTTCAAAAAGAGAAAGGTTTTGAGCTGAATCCACATTATGTCAAGACAGCCTACATTTCTGTTAACAAATAAAACATCCATGCAGAGTGATTTTTACACAAAATAAGATTGTAAAGATTAACCAATGAACTTATATGCATATATGCATGGCCCTTGGACAGACAATAGTGTGGGGAAGGCCTGGGGAGGGGAAGGGAGTAGGGTGGAGGAGGTCAATGAGGGGTTTTGGGGGGAGACATCTGTAATACTTTCAACAATAAAGATAAATTAGAAAAAATGATTGTAAAAGTTGGACGAGTGAACACACTTCCATTGCCTCCTGTTTTCCACCTAGTCACTAGGACTCTGTGCCCCACTCCTATTTCTGGTGTGGCTCTCCCTCATGGGCCATCTCCCTGCCCAGTGTTTGGGCTGGTGAGAGAATTCCCTTCATACACACACACTGAGTGTCCCCAACACACCTGAAACCTGCTCAGAGAAGGAACAGACACTGCCATACCCTACTCCTGAGACAGTAACTGAATGGGCACTTCTGGAGAAGAGGTGGTGGGGCCAGGGTGCCAGGCTGTAGGGAAGTGGACATCTGAGAACCCTTCCCCAGCAGGGTCAAGTGAACCTCTTCTGAGCCAAGGCACCAAGCCTTGGAGCATGTCCAAGGGCCCATTGGACTTCACCAGCAAAACACAGATTGTAAGATAAAATTCGTACAAATTTCAGAATGGCAACTACAGAGCAGTCACCCTGATGCATGGGTCCCTGAGCCTAGCCCTATGTGACCGCACTGGCCAACACCTGTGAGGCTCAGCCCAGCAGAACAGCATTACTGCTGCTGAGTGTGGAAGGAGAAACAGTGTACTGGGTATCCTCTCCTTCTTCACTTTGCAAATATTTATATGCTGGTCCAGACACCAGTTTATAGGAGTTGATCCTCATTGGGAAGGCCTGCCTAGGCAACACTGCTCCTACTGTGCTTAATTCAGTGCAAGGGAGCCCCTTACTCCCAAGATAAGCCACATCTCCCACTGTTGGCTTACCTAAGGGTAGTAGTTTGGTCTCTCTTTGGTATTTTGTTTTAATTTCTCAATCAGATCAAGGACTGGACTCAGATGAAAAGTGCTACTGGTTGGGTTGCTAGAATCCCTTTAAGAGCAGATTTGATTCTTATTGAACTGATCTGGCCTGGTGCAGAGGAAGAGACCTAAGGAGCTTCTCGCCCCTGCCATCTCCTTAACCCTTTGCCCCTACTCCGTGTGTTCTTTTGCAGAGATGTGCAATAATCATACACAGGGCTGGCCTGTCCCCTCATTTCTTCCCTTGGGACCAATGTGCACATGCTCCCCAATTTTAAACTAAAAAGGAAAGAAATCCTGAAGGAATCATTTGTGAAACATGTTTCCTTTTACTGTCTCTCAATAATGAATGAGTAGCAGAATCAATAAAAGCATAGATACTATATTCAGATTGTAATTATAGGAATTCATTCAGCATCTGGTTTGTACTAGCCTGTTCACCCTATTAGTTTATGTTCTGGCCACTCTGGAGGGCCCACACCCACACTCACATCCACAAGGGGGGTGCTTCTGACTTTCATATTTTGCTCGGTGTCTTCATTACCTAGCTCATTTCTGTGATCCAAATCTTAGATCATAGACCTTTCTTACAGGGAGCTTTTCTGATTCCCTCGGAATCTCCCTTTCCCATATTCAA
>PVJC01019221.1:0-30471 GCA_004026665.1 Murina feae
AGGCTGCCCACAGCTCCCATTGACCCAACGTCCCAGCAAGGCCGGCTGGACGCAGGTTCTGGAGTTTATCTCTTATAATTGATGCTGTTCCTTCAAGGCAACGCCTTTTACTAAGGAAGCCTCCTCTGCCTCACCTTGAGGCTTCTATAATGAAATAATTGTTACACCTAATTGTTGCAAATGTGTGTTTTGCTTCAGGCCAAAGGCTAAGGAGCCAGCGAGTAGTTTCACTTTCGCTCCTGTTGCAACGGATGCTGCCTAAACATTTACTCAGGTCAGTGAGTGGCGGCCGCCATGTTGGCTGGGCTAATTTGCATACAGTCGCTCTGATTGGCTGTGGGCGTCCCGGAGAAATGGTTAATTTTACTATTCCGCTTTTATTAGTTTAGATAATCTTTTGTCATGGCAATAGCTTTATATGGAAAAATATGCATTCTACTTATTTCAAGAAATAATATTTTGATCTCATTCCAACTCAATGCTATAGGCAAGTGGAGGTGTTCTAAAGCTCCCCTTAACAGAAATCATGCTTACCTACTAATTCTCTGCCCCAGAGCTGTTCAGAACCAGGGCCTCATGGCAACTATGGTGCAGCCCCTGCTTCTGGTGTGGCAGGAGAGGGTCTCATGTGAGTGGAAATGTTTGGGCTCTTCCAACCCCCTTAACTCCAATAGGAAAATGGCATCTTCTCCTTTCTCTCTCTACTGACTGCCTTGATGAGTGCATCCCGGTTTGTGTCATCAAATACTATCCCTATTTAATCCCCAGAGCTCCTGAATCTTAATCTCTAGCATATTGCCTCCCATGACTTGCAGACCCTTCTCTATGACTGCACACTTTCCATCTCACTGAGGTGTGTCAAATTCAACACGTTCTGAATGTAGCTTGTTATTTCCCAACCTGCTCTTCAAAAACCAGTTATTCCTGCCATTAATGACAAATTCTGTCATCCATTTGTTCAAATGAAACATCCTGGTGTTATTCTTGTTAAAGAAAAGACATTGCTGAGACATTCTCTCTTTGCCAAATCTATTGCAAGGGTGAAGACCATTTTCAGCAATCAGACTGTCGACATTCCAGAAAATGTCCACATCACTCTAAAGGGACAGTTATTGTGAAGGGCTCCAGAGGTATTCTGCAGAGGGCCTTAAATCATGTCAATGTAAAACTCAATCTCCTTGGAAAGAAAAAGAAGAGGCTCCAGGTTGACAAATGGTTGTGAAATAAAAAGGAACTGGCTACTGTTGGCACTACCTATAGGTATGTACAGAGCGTGTTCAAGGGTATTACACTGGGCTTCCGTTACAAAATGAGATGTGAGTATGCTCACTTCCCCATCAGCATTGTGCTGCAGGAGAATGGTTCTCTTGTTGAAGTACAAAGTTTCTTGGGTGAAAAATAAATCCACAGGGTTCAAATGAGGTAAGGGATTGCTTGTTCAGTATCTTAAGCCCAGAAAGGTGAGTTAATTCTTGAAGGAAATGACATTGAACTTGTATCAAACTCCACTGCTTTGATTCAGCAAGTCACAACAGTTAAAAACAAGGATATGAGAAAGTTTTTGGGTGGCATCTATGTTTCTGCAAAAGGAACAGTTCAGCAGGCTGATGAATCAGATCTAAGTTGTCCAGCTACAGAAATAGCAAAATGCCAGATGATTCCTCAGAGTTATTTGTGATATCTTAAAGATGCAATAAAAACCATGTATTAAAAGACAAAATAGGCCCAGAGACATGGATATATGGAACAGAATGACAGATCTCAAAGAAGGTGAGGGTAGTGGGGATGGGAAGAGATTAACCAAAGGATGACAACAAAAACCAAACAAAGAAACAAGCAAAAAATTATTCAAACATTTAAAAAAGACGGTAAAGCAGACTTTATTCAGGGGGAGTGCTATAGTGAGATTTACCATAGGGGAAATATCCTGATGTGCCAGGAGAGGGTCTTATGTGAGTGGAAATGTTTGGGCTATAAAAGTAGGAATTTATAGCCAAACAACAGGGTGGGATGTCAGTGGATAGAAAATTACTAGAAGAAACGTCCAGGGGGATTCCATGCTAGACTAACTCAACTGGATTCCTGCCCAAGTCAGGCCAGGGTGATAAGATGTTGTCTTAGTTCAGGCTACTATAGCAAAGTACCACAGACTGGGTGGCTTACAAACAACTGAAATTTATTTCTGACAGTCCTGGAGGCTGGAAGTCTGGGAGTGGGGTGGTACCATGTTCGGTTATTGCTGAGAACCCTCTTTGGAGTTGTAGATTGCCAACTTCTTGTATCCTCATATGGTGGAAAGAGGTGAGAGAGAGAGAAAGAGGGGGGAGGTGAGAGAGAGAGAAAAAGGGGGGGAGAAGAGAGGGAGAGAGGGAGAGAGAGGGAGAGAGGGAGAGAGAGAGAGAGAGAGGAAGCAAACTCATGATGCTTATAAAGTCATGAATCCCATTCATGAGGGTCCACCTTCACATCTTCATAATATACTAAAGGCCCCATCTCCTAATACCATTTCATTGGAATTAGATTTAAACATATGAATATTGGAAGGAATACCAACATTTAGTCCATAACACATATCAAGAATAGGGGATGAGGACTTTGGTCAGACCCAGCAGGTGTCTTGCTAAAACTTGACTAAATGGACAAGGACAGAGCCCAAGATTGGAGTCTTGAGGGCTTAGAGAAGCATGACTAGAGGTAGGTCACAGAGAGCATCTTTTCCTTTCTTTTTTTGAATTTATTTTTATTGATTACATCTTTTTTTTTTTTTGTTCATACCACAATCTGGTTTTCTAGCAAACTTAGTTTTGACTCTGACTCCAAAATACATCCAGAATTTGACCACTATTCACCAACTCCTGCCACTACGCTGATCCAAGCCACCGTTATATTTCACCTGATTTTTGCAATAGCCTTTTCCTTCTATGTTTTTTTTTCACTTGAAAATAATCCCACTGAGCCAGAGTGACCCTGCTTAAACCCAAGTCAGAGTGCTCTCTCCTCTGATCAAAACCCTCCACTGGTTCCCAACTCGCTCAGTGCAAACACCAAGGCTCTCACTCTGATCCATGCAGCCCTTTGTGACTTGACCATATAACCTCATGACCTCATGTTCTACTGCTTTCCTTGTCTCCCACACCACTCCAACCACACTAGCCTCTTTACTGCCCTTTAAAAACCTGTAGATAGCATTTATTTTTTTTTATTGCCTTTCTATTCCCACCAGGATATAAATTCCATGACATTACTCTCCATTTCTTATTCTGCAGAACCCCTGGACAGTGACTCACATAGGGTAAGCTATTTCTTGAGTAAAAAATAAATTAATTTTTTTGCTTAAAAATATACTTAAAGATGCATTTTAAAATTTAAAAGTAGCTGTTTAAAGAAGAGAAGCAATATATATGTAATTTCCAAGTAATTGGAGGAGAAAGATGTAATAAAGAAAATTTTAGCAACAAGAAATCGGGGGGAGGGGGAAAGATGTACATTAAACAGGATAACAGAAAGGAAAAACATGTCAAGAATCACAATCTATGTGACTGACACAGACTCTCAGAATTGAATTTAAAAATCCAGTTATGAGCTGTTTACAAGAGGCAAATATAAAACCAAATGATGCAGAACGTTTGAAAATAAAGTGAAGGAAAATTATATGCCAAGCAGATGTTAATAAAGCGAAAACAAGAGTAACAATGTTAAAATGACAAAGTCTAATGCAAGGGTAAAAGCACGGAAAGGGAAAAGAAAAGATGCATTACATTAATAAAACACCTACCAAGAAGATAGAAGAATCATAAAACAATTTACAATTTTCATCATAGCTTTGAAGTATAAATAAAGCCAAAGAATACATTGAAAATCTACATTCATAGTGAAAGTTTTTTAACATCCCTTTCTCAGAAACTGGCATATCAAGTAGATAAAAAATGAGGACACGGTTTTGGAATGCACCATTACAGGTTTTCTTGGGCACTGGGTGAAAATTATGCTCCAAATATATAGAGGATCATCAGGATTTAGAAAACAAGGGCACCTATGTAGGGAGGATAACAATAATCCTATGCTGTATATGTACTGTCTAAACATATTCAATTGAGAATTCCAGCCCATTTTCTAATCTTTCAACACATCTGGATCCTGACATCGCAAGGAGAGTGGTAGTGGCTATCACAAGTCTGTTTCTTTCCTCTGTAGTGGAGAGAAATAAGACTTTCACTAGACAGGAAGCACAGCACCTTTCCTAACCTAGCTATCCAACTTTTTTCAGTGGTTACTTTAAAAAAAAATTAAAAAAAAAATCTTTATTGTTGAGATTATTACAGATGTCCCTCCCCCCCCCCCCCCCCGCAATAGCTCCCCTCCACCCAGTTCCCGCCCCACCCCAGGCCTTCACCACCCATTGTCTGTGTCCATAGATAATGCATGCATGCATATAAGATCTTTGTTTAATCTCTTCCTGCCCCTGCCCTTCCCTCTGAGAATCATGTCTGTTTCTGGCAGATCTGGACGATGATTGTTCTATATTTTAGTTGTAATTCTGATGTGGCTGTGGGAGGCAGCGAGTACAGGTGTTTGCCGACACCACCATCTTGGTTCTCGTCAGTGGTTTTTAAAGTCATGGACTATGCTCTTTGTCTAACTCAGTCATGCAAGCTAGCTGTGTGAAGAGTAAAATCTCCCCTTTGCTCTTTTCCTTCCCCACTTGGCCTCCTCCACTCCCCTTCTGTCACAGCACACAGGCTTGCTCTGCTGTGCAGCACTTAGGATCTGTGCTATCGGAACTGTTTAAAGGAAGCCAGACCAGAATCTGTCACTACTCTGTGGTGTGACTGTGGGTGTGTCCCTTAAACATTCTTTAAAAATGAAGAGTTTGTTCTAGATAATCTCCTAGATCCAATCACACTCTAACATTTTCCAAGTTTGCATTTAAAGAATATTACCCTTTAGCAATCGCAAGCCTAAAAACTATTTTTTGAGCATAGCGATTAGTGTACATTACAAGCATGTCAAACTCGTGGCCCACAAGCCACATGCAGCCCACAACGAATATTTTTGTGGTCCAGCCAATGTAACAGTATGTAAGAAATGTTTTAATAAAATTTCATAACTTAATTTTTACAATATCCTGTTATACATAATTATGAATAAGGAACTACAACATTCGCTAATGACTGATCACTATAATCGTGTTGCATTCATTCCCTTATGTGCTTTACACGCAGGCACACCATTTCTCTCCACTAATACCAGCAGCGAATATTTCAGCAGCCGATTGCCATGTCATTACTCTTGTACTGACTTGTTTGGTGTGCACAAAGAGAAAACTGAGGTCTTGAAAATTATATTATAAGACTGGTGATTTCTTAATTAGTATTTTTCCCCCCTGTAATGCCCTAGCCAGCTTGGCTCAGTGGATAGAGTGTTGGCCTGCGGACTGTAGTGTCACGGGTTTGATTCTGGTCAGGGGCATGTGCATGGGTTGTGGGCTTGATCCCCAGTAGGGGGCATGCAGGAGGTAGCCAATCAATGATTCTCTCTCATCATTGATGTTTCTATCTCTCACTTCCTCTTTGAAATCAATAAGAATATTTTTTAAAAATATATAGTTAATAGTCAGGAGAAATTTCAGGAAAAAAAAGTGAAAAGTAAAAGTCTTTTTCCATGCATCTATAAGTACATATATGTGTGTTTATGTTACAGAACAATTAATATCATTCCATATGTAGTATCCTACAAATTTCATGTTACCTCCATTTAATGCCTTATCTTGACATTTTAAAAAATATATATTTTATTGATTTTTTTACAGAGAAGAAGGGAGAGGAATAGAGAGTTAGAAACATCGATGAGAGAGAAACATCTATCAGCTAACTCCTGCACACCTCCTACTGAGGATGTGCCCGCAACCAAGGTACATGCCCTTGACCAGAATCAAACCTGGGACATTTCAGTCCACAGACCAACGTTCCATCCACTGAGCCAAACTCGTTAGGGCTTGTCTTGATATTTTAAAGATCTCCAACATTAATCTATGTAACTTTCAAGGTTAAAACTCATTTCAATGATTTTTTTTTTTTTTTTTTACTTTCTTACTTACTGAATAATTTTTGCAGTATTTGTGCTCAAATTTAGAAATGGGAGTTTCAGACATTTGCCTAAGTTTGAAGTCTCTAGTAAAGATATATATATTCTTAATTTTAAAGATAAGAATTTTGATATTTCTTATTAATAATAGTTAAATGTGAGAGAAAATTTAAAGTTCTATTGATTCCAGCGTTTAGGGACAAGCAATTAGAAAATGGACATGTATGTGATAAGAGATTGTATTCAAAACTGAAAAAAATTATGCAGATTCATTTTCTGTATTTTGGAAACATGGTGTATCAAATAAGAAAGACAGTGATTCACCCTAACTGGTTTGGCTCAGTGGATAGAGCGTCGGCCTGCGGACTGAAAGATTCAAGTTCGATTCTGGTCAAGGGCATGTACCTTGGTTGCGGGCACATCACCAGTAAGGCGTGCGCAGGAGGCAGCTGATCGATGTTTCTAGCTCTCTATCCCTCACCCTTCCTCTCTGCAAAAAATCAATAAAATATATTTTTTTAAAAAAAGAAAGACAGTGATTCAACCTAATTCTTTAGGCACTGACTAGGCGATGGTTAATAGAACTGTAATGTAAATTGAAGATAAGGTGGTGTCGTGGTTTATGGTTTCTCTGGGTATCCAATCATACCAGGGTAAAAGGTAAATGCAAGTAGAAGTCACTCATTGTACATTTGAAAAAATGTCAAAGAGTGTCTATTGTTGCTAATTTTAACCTGTGCTATGGTGCATAAACCTCAGTGGGGCACTTGGTGTGAAGCTCCAAAACAAGAAACGAGTCCTCCCTTTCAGGATGGCAACGTCAGTTTGGTGTATGGGAAAAATGAGACTTGGTGAGAACAGTGAGGATAATGTACAAGGGAAAGGAAGCCGTGCAAAAGCTGAATGATAGAAACTCTAGAGGGATGTTCAAATGATAATTATAAACTAAATATATAGAGACCATGCAATGGTGGAAATACTGAAAATTTTTCTTTTTCCTCATAGTCATCCTTGCCCAAAATGTAAAATATTGACTTAAATTATATTGGAAAGAGAACCCTCTGAAGTTGAATGAAATGCAACCTATTTGGGAGAGGCCAGAGAATCAATTATGACCAAGGTAGAGAGATGGCTAAACTTGAAGGAGGCAATTAACAATCTATATATATATTTAATAAGCAATTAGCATGGTACTTATTTTGTGCCAGAAAGAAGTCATTTTAGTTAACACAAAAATTGGTTTGTGCAGATTGCTATAAATAACACTTTCCTTTGGCTGCAAATGACTCAACAATGCCCTTCCCAAATCCCATTGTGTCATTAAGAGGTTGTGAGAGAAACTTATTCCAGGATTCCTGAGGAACCAGGTGAGCAGGTAATGAGGATAATGAATGCTTTCTTTGGGAGTAGGAAGGCCCATGAACAAAATATGGGTTGGCAATGTGAATACATTAGTGTCCTGTGTTTCCGCATTGGGTAGGTGCTTTGTGATTTTGAGGGGCAATCAGAGAGCCTTGAGGGAAAGCGCAGGCACTGGTGATGTCACCTTAGCAAGCCACTCAACCTTTCTGAAGGTCAGTTTTCTCTAATTTCTCTGCCCACCTACCTCACATTCAGTAAGAGGTTACAACAATAAAGAATGTTTTGAAAAGTTTTTAAAAAGTAAAAAACAGTAAAAAACATATACATAGTTAAGAAACCACCATTACTCTAGAGTCAGGTCCAAAGGTGAAAATTAGAATTGGATATGACTTCAGGGGAAGAGAGGAAAGGAGTTGTTACTTAAGACATTCATCCCAGATCTGATTTAGATTCTGTCTGGGAGCCATTTTGGATAGGGATCCGTTCCATGGATAGCAGAGCCTAGTCATGGAGTGATTACAGAATTTGGTGGATGAATGAGTGAGTGAAGGGACATAGAGAAGAAGAACCATATTCCTCCAGAAAAATAGGGACTAGAAGAACAGGGGAAGTTTGGAACAACCAGCTAAGACCACCTTAACCCAGAGATTGGGTGTGATTACAGACTGTGCTAGAGCTGGTGCCCTCTCTGTTGGGTGTAATCAAGAAATCCAAGATCAGAACACCAGGACACTGGAGACTTACCACTGGTAGTCTTTCTTGAAGAAAGTTTTTTAAAAAGGTCAATAAACAAAAATGTGTCCTGACATTTTATTTTCTTGTAGCAACATTGACTCCTGTGTTTTGATTATCCCATTTGCTGCACTGCCCTGAATAAAGTGTACAATGAGGGCATCATCAGAAAATCCATAAGATTAAAAAAAGGTATTGGATAAGAACTTCTCCTCTGGTGAGCAGAATAATTCTCAGTTTGTAGTAGAAGAAGTTAAAGAGAAACCTGATTTCATTCAATAAACCCTAAACCATAATCTAATAATGCACAATGACTAGATTAGATTGTAGGGGTCCAGGACCTACAAATGGTTTTGCAATTAAGGGCTCACTATTTCTCAGTTATCAATATCTCTTGGGAAAGTTGTAAAAATTTATTGAGTCCATTACATCAATTTATTTCTGGAAGTATCATATTTAACTTATGAAACTGTCAGCAGAACCATTCATAATTCATCCAAGATACGTTCAAGTCCTGATGACTAGCATTCCCTTGATGTTGAACTACTCATAAACTACAAAGATTGACATTTCTAGCACACAGAGAGATTATTTTCTTAATGTCATTGTTGTTTACATATTTATGTTCTATCAAGTTCAAAGATTTGTGAAGCCATTGATGCTGAGACACTGTTATTGAGCACTTAGCATATGCCCAGCATTTCATGTCCTTATCTCCTTTAATCCTCATAGCAGCTCTATGAGATAGGCACTATTATTCACATTTTACAGATGAAAAACTGGTTTCAGAAAGGGGAAGCACCTTGCCTAATTTCACACTGTGAAGAAGTGATGGCATTGCAACTCCAACCAAGCTTTATCTGACTCTCAACACATGCTTCTAGCCATCTATCCAGGGAACCATGCTTCTCCTTAATGTGGAAATTTATATTATATTAGTTTGCTAAGTCTACCATTATAAAATACCACCGACAAGGTGATTTAAACAATAGAAATTTATTGTCTCACAGCTCTGGAGGCCAGAAGCCCAAAATTAAGGTATTGTCAGGCTTGGTTCCTTCTGACTGTAAAGGAATGGTCAGTTCCAGGCCTCTATTCTTGGCTTGTGAGGGGCCTTCTTCTCCTTATGTCTTCATGTCATATTCCCTCAGTACAATGTCTGTGTCCAAATTTTCTCTTCTCATAAGGACACCAGCTGCTGGGAGCCCATTCCAGCATGTCAGAAAGGGCTGCATCATCTGGAATGGCCGATGGCATTTCCCAAAACCTGAAAGGGATTCATATATTGATTACTTGCTGCCAGACAGCTCAGGGTATCTTAATCTACATGTTATTGCCTCCTACTGGCCAAACACCTGACCAGCCATAGCCTAATTCTTCCAATCTGACAATGGATTGTGTATATGAAACCTGACCCTTTGAAGTGTATATCTCCACCATGCCTTAGGACAAATTATGTTAATAAATAGCAAGGGGTCCTGAGATTAGGAGATCTTAGTTTATTTAGCTAGGCTCCTCTGATCCCCAAATGCCTTTCAAAATTATGCTTCATCTCTGGACTCTTTAAATTACACACAGCCCGTCTCCAGATTGCTGAACCCTTCTTAATGCCGGGACAAGAACCCCGGCAACCAGTCATATTTATTAGATCCTAAAAACCTCTATAAAGATCCTAACTCCAAACAGATTACATTCTGTGATATGTAGGCTAGGAGTCCAATGTATGAATTCCAGAGATGATACAATTCAGCCCTTAATGATACGCAGTCAATTTGTTTTGAGGTTGCACTACCATTTACTTCAGGGATGTGGCCTCTGTTTGAGTCCTTCTGACTGGAATTTCAGTAGCCGAGTCAGTGTCTGAGCTGTGTCTGTTTGTATTTATCCTCTTTAAGGTTGAACTTGGAAGTGCCACCTGACAGTGGAGGCTGCAGCATGGGACGATGTCTGCCTTTTGCATTAGTGTGCAAAGGGATACACTGACTACGTCTAAGATAGACTTAGGTAGTTTAGTTCATTGACTCTCTGAGTCACTGCTCCTTCCTGTCTCAAAGACCTATTTAGAGATTCATTGAATAAAGATTGCAACATGATCGGGTAGTTTGGAATTGGAGGCAGTGACTCATAATCTTCCCAGTACCTGGTATAAATTGTAAATGATGGCCAGTAAGCAGATGTTTTTGCATCTCTATGTGGAGGGAAGGTTTTGTTTTGATTGGATTTGAATGAAAACAGCAAAGGACCTGGAACAGGCTGTGGTGTTAGTGTGTGAGTATGGGTGTGTGTGGCACAGGGAGAATGTGTTTGAGATGGGTAAGTTGGAAACACAAAGGTAATGAGTGATAAAAGAGAGAGATCAAGCCTTACGTGAGGGGGAGGATGTGGGAGAAAATCCATTAAATGAACGTCAAAGACCATCTTTGTTGGCCATGTTGATGTTTTCAGATACAGAACTTTACATCTGAGAATAGTGACAGGCTCTCAGACGATGGGTGTTTTAAGTTGACTTCTTTCTTCATTTTCTTAAGGATAGACCTATGGAACATTCTAAGTTTCGGTTCTATGTTGCCAATGCCTCTTTCCAATTTCAGGTCTTTCAAAACATTGTGATGAGGGGTCCATCTACATCTATTTTAGAAATGGACATACATCTCAATAGTGGCTGTCTCACCTTTGCCCTTCCCGCTGGACTTGAGTTCTAGAGGACCCAGCTGCATATCATGCAACGCACTCAGTCACCTAGGAAATTCTCAAAACACAAGCAGGTTATGCCTGGTAGTCAGATAATAATCACAGCTCTTTGTTGAGGACACAACTGTCTTAGTTATCCCATGGGGATACAGTGCAAAGGGAGGAAAATTCTGTTTTATCCTATTTTTAGAGTGTAAATCTTCTTGCTCTTGTGGATGGCTCACGATGGCTCTTGTTTTAGCCTTACATGGGATATGGAACCTGATAGATATTCAGAATTATTTATGATTGTTAAGTAAAAGACATCCATATCCCCAAAGAAAATCTTAGTCTGCCTCTGTGCAATTCTGCTCTTACCTAAGAGCATAAAAGCTACACTCTTATACAGAGAAATCTCTATTGTCTGATCTCTATGTCAGCTGAGTTCAGGGTTGAGATGAGATTTCAGCCTTTTCCTCTGTCATAGGCTTTTCAGAATGATGCATTAATGGATACAGAGACGCTTTTACATGGTTGGAGAATTATTCTCATAAAAGGACAAGATGTAATGTTCCTCGAACAAGTCAGTCCAGTCTTTAATATGAAACCTGCCGACACTAAGCTTCTCACAGTGTCCCCATGTACACCTTTCTAGCTTGCATTCTTCCTGAGGTGCTGTCTCTGCAGTTCACTGTTTTTTCCTGGTTATGTATGCCCTGGGGTTTATTTATTACTCTTTAAAAGAACATTAACCCGTGAATGGAAACAATGGTATCTTTCTAACATACTTGGGTTTGTATTTTTTCGACAGTGTGGTAGAAAGTCACAGGCATCTTGACTACCTATTAACCTTCAGGAAAAAGTACTTAAAAGCTGCTGGAATTGAGCTTGAAACTCTGGATTGATTGTGCAAGGTAATTAGCCATCCATCTGCTTTAAAAATGCTAAAAAGAACAGAGAAGTCGCGATTAATATCTAGTTCTTTCTGAAAGAAAATTAGGAAAAGAAAAGGACCCAAAGAGAGTTTTCCACCAGACGTGGAGGCTGGACTGAGCCCAGGACCTGACACCAGAGTCTTGGGTCTACAGGAAACATGGAAGGGTTATGGTCACCAGCCTGCTGTGCGACGGAAGTTTCCTTTGAAGGATAGAGGACAGAGTAGTACTGGGGCTGCCTATTTACTAGCCTGAGAGCTAGAATAAGGCCAGTGCTGGGATAGTGAGAAGCCTGTGTTGTTGGGATAGGACAAGACAAGGACCAAGTATATTCATTGTCTAATGCTATGTAAAAAGCTATCTCAAAATTGAGTTTCTTAAAACAACAAACCCTTACTGTTTCACGAGTTCTGTGCATCAGGAACCTTGGTGCAGCTTAGCTGGGTGTCTCTGTCTCTAGGTCTCTCCTAAAGCTGCAATGTAGGTGTCGGCTGGGCCTGCAGTCTCATGGGAAGGCTTGACTGAAGAGGCATCTGCTTCCAAGCTCACTCATGAGATTGTTTGCAGTGTTTCTCAGTTTCTCATTCGCTGTTGAATTGAGGGTCTGTTTCTTGCTGGTTGCTGGCCAAAGATTTCCCTCAGTTTCTTGCCACATAAGCCTCTCCAGAGAGCAACTGTCTTTCTCATGAGCAAATGAGAGAATAAGAGAAGGTGTCCAAGGTGGAAGCAAGTGTTTTTCTAACCTGATCTCACAAAACAATATTCTATAACTTCTCCCATATTGTTTTTTTGTTTGTTTTTTAAAGTGAGGTTGTAAGTCTAGCCAAGACTCCAGGATCATGAGGGGGCACTTAGAGGATTCCCACCATGTCAAGGCAGAACAAGATGGGTAGAGAAGAGACCAGGTCACATGGATAGGAAGGTGAGAATCCAAAGTCTAATAATGAAAAACTAACTTATAAGAGTTTGAGCTTCAAAACGGACAGCTAGGAAGGAAAGACATGAGACAATGAGACATTATGAGCTAGAACAAATTACACTAAACTCAGACAAAGGGCAAAGACAGGGTCTTATACATTTTTATGTTTACAAGAAGGCTAAGTACTATGTCTTACAAATATTTGTTGAGTGCACGAAACAGAGCATTTCGTACCTTTTCTTAGTTATAGTGATTGATCTTCCTGGTTCTTATAATGGTTTAAAGAATTTGAATTCTTTTTTTCCCCATCACCATTTATCCCCTGTATACCTTCTGCCACCTCTTCCTGTCCATCCTCTCTTCCCCTGCGCATCCCCTCTCCCTGCCCTCCCACCCCCTCCCTTGCCCGGGGAATCCCCACACAATGGTTCATGTCCATGAGTTCTCTCTTTTTTTCTTTTTTTGCTCCCTCCACACAATAGCCCCCCAAGCTGCCTGAGTCAGCCTCTATTTTGCTTGATAGTTCAGTTTGTTCATTAAATTCCATATATGAGTGAAATCATATGATACTTGAAAGAGTTTGAATTTTTTATAGAGTAAACCCAGATAGAATCAGTATTTATGTCATTAGACGGGTGACTATATATGTTGTACATAGATTTTGCCAATATTTACTTTTGAGAGTGAAAGGGGGTGCTATTACTGGCAAGGTCAACAGATGTACACTAAGATCTCCCAGGAAACTTGGATATAGTCATCCTAGCTGTTTCCCAAATTCCCTCAAGGCATCCAAGGACCTGGGACAATGCTTTGAGGAAGATCTAGGAATCCTAGGAAAGCTTCTGAGTGGATCCCCTTCTTCCAGTCTGGTCCACAGTTACCTTATTTTTAGAATCAGAAAGAGTGAGACAACCAATGTCCTTTTTCCACCTGGGAACTGACCATTATATTTTCCAGCACTCTGGAGATTAATGTAATTTTTGGGGTCTCCTGGGTACAGTGTGTAACTGGACTATCAGTCAATAAGTGATTGTGTGGATGAACAACTGTTCTAATCTGAACTGAAATTCTGACTTTAAAAATCATTTTACCAACTGGCTCTCCCTTTTCTTTTGCCTGTAAAATTTGAAGGAAATCTCCTTTCTCTGCAAATGAAAGTAAAGAGCTCATCTTCTAGAGCAGCGGTTCTCAACCTGTGGTCATGACCCCTTTGGCGGTCGAACTACCCTTTCACAGGGGTTGCCTAAGACCATTCTGCTTATTTACATTATGATTCATAACAGTAGCAACATTACAGATATGAAGTAGCAACAAAAATAATTTTATGGTTGGGTCACAACATGAGGAACTGTATTTAAAGGGTAGGAAGGTTGAGAATCACTGTTCTAGAGTGATGACAATAAAGATTCTAACTGGCTTTATATATTTTGTAAATAAAAAATATGGATTAAATAATTATTCACCTTCAGCATTCATCACAATATTTACAAAGAGACCGGGATTCTCCTCTCAGTAATAATACCTTTCAATGATCATCACTGAAAGCCATGGAGTTGCTTTTCAGGCTGAGGGCCTTGTCTTCTGCCAGAACTTCCCCCGATAAGGCAAAAGCATCATGTGATAAACCATCATAACTAACTAGACAATTATAATGTAGATTGTAGCATTGAGGAGAAACTACTCTCTGATGACATAAGGACCAGTTCTATGAACCATTTTATTTTAATTGATCAGTAGCTTCTAGAATTTCCTGGAGATCTCTGAGGTTGAATCTGGATATATATCTTGTAAATAAAAGATCTTTCCCTCACCGTGAGCCAACACGCCTTACCATGTGAAAATACTCTCACATGCCCATCTTACTTAACCTTTCTCCTTAGCCAAAGTAAGAAATTATATATTGCACTACTGATCTAACTTCATTGATATTTCTAGGAAAAGTCCATCTTGTTTATAAAGTTGGAAGGAAAGATGGAAACTGTGGAGAAAACAATAGATTTTTTTATGGTATGGTCATGGCAAAATGACTAATTTTACAGTTTATCTCATATAATGGAAACAGACTTTTGGATAGAGAGTCTCTAATAGAGTAATTTCTTTTATGCACAGATAGCTAAATGGTACTTATTTAATGAATTCAAAAAAGGACCTATTTAACCCATGATGTTGTGTGCAATGCAGTCATGGAGGGGAAAACAATGGACTGAAATATGCAAAGCTTCCCTTGGAAGAAGTTCTGCTGGATTTGGCCAATTTCTTTTGACATGCATCAGGGGTCACATTTCCATGGCAGGCTCAGAATTTCACAGCTTTTGTGCCTTGTGACATTCTGATTTATGTGGATATTAAAAAGGGATGGCATATCAGACCAGAAGAGCATGGTCACAGAATGACTGTGCTACAATTGAAATTGAAAATGCTTCTTTCTTTCTGAGGTTCCATAGAAATCCATATGGTGTAAACACATCATATTTGTGTCTTAACCACGCCATAGGGCTTTGCCAGTTTTTTCTCAATGGACCTAAAAAAAAGTTCATCTTGGAGAGTAGACTTGTAGTAGGTACAGAGCTTGTCCTCCGTTTCTTTGCAAAAGGGACTCTTGAAGAGTGGATGTAACAGGGTATGGTGGAGAAGAGCAAGGCATAGCTATTGAGGCAGAGAATGGGATTTAGACCCAGCCTTGCTCTTTTTGTAAACAGAGAACAATAATTAAACTTACCCCGCAAGATGTAAAAATATGAAAAGGCACAGGTATGATGTTATCCATAGTTGTTATTAACAGAGCATTCTGGGGGCATCCTCTAGACAGCCTTTGGGTTGGTCTTTTGAAGTATTAATATTTGGAACATAACAATACTTGTTCTTTGTTCTTAGACTTAAAACTTTTATCACATCAAAAGGAGAAAAAGTATTTTCATTAATTCTATTTTGTGTGTGTGTGGGGGGGGGCGTAGAAAGTGGGGATGGGAAAGACTGAGGGAGTCAATCGAGACTTCCACTGTCATGGGCATTCCTGTGGATTAAAAATCATTCAGAGAGCTGTTGTTTATTTTGGAATTGATGCAATGTTTTCCCAATTTGCAGGAAGGGAGGGGAGGTTAAACCCACTCCATTATCTTCTAAAATGCTTTTTTTAAATGCACTGTTTCAAAAACTTCTCCTCCAAGATGGTAAACAATGAAATAATTGACCATCACCCAATGCAAGGCCAATTACTAGTCTTCCTCACCCTCCCAGTTCAACTCTCAGGTGTCCTTCATCTGTGACATTGGTCTTGCCTACTTCCTGAGCCAGTTCCGACCAGTGGAAGTGAGCATAAGTCTCACTTCACCAGTGGGAGCCAGACATCCATCGAGAGCTTTGTGCTGGCCAGATCCAATCATAACACTAGGATCCTTCACTTTCTCTGTTAGTTCCCCAGTTTCTTATTGGCACCACTGGGGGCCAGGTCCTGTTTCTCATGCCTCTCAACTTCTGGCTGTAGTCCTGAACTCCAGTGTTGCCATCTGATTTAAAGCCTCGTGTGCTGCTGGCCTTGTGATGCTAACTATGCATAATGGCTTTGGGATTTCACATACTGATACCTTTCTGTTCTAACTCCAGTTTGGCCTTTCCCCTCACCCTCTTTGTAAGACACTGAGCACTAGGTAAGAGTTAGTCTTCTTTGCACCTGGGCAGTTTGTTCACCTCCATCTAGCATGGCCCTGGTTTTCTCTTCATTTTATCTCTTCAGAAGTCCTAGCATGCCTCATGCTTAAGAATGTCCCAATGACTGGTGAATATGAACAATGAGAATGAAGTCCTGTTCTTCATAGAGAGACAAAGGATTAGCTATAAGCTAATTAGCTGGAACATTACAGTAGCAGCTTGAGCATAGTGGCAGGTATGTGAACTTTGGGTCAGACAGGTTTTGGTTCAAATCCTGACTCAGCTTTGAGCAGGTCACCTCATCTCTTTCAGCCATTTCCTTACCCTCCTTATCCTTGATAGGATACTACATTTTCAGGATTGTCCTAAGGATTAAATGAGACCATCCATGCATATTTGTAAATTAAGTGGCACACAGTAAATACATAGCTAATATTAGGTATTCCCATTATCACTGTTACCATAGTAATAACTCATTACTGCTGAAAAGAACTTAGACACATAACACCACTTTCTTAATAAGGTTTCTAAATAGGATTTCTAAATAATCCCAGCCAGGGAACAGAGACCCATGGAAGGTTTTCATAAAGCATCACAATATTAAAATACTTAGTAAAATGTATTATATCTTTCTTGAAAGAGAATAGCTTTTTAACTCTGGGGCAAAAACTCATCAGCATTTTTTAGTTGAAACATGTCAACAAGTTCCAGTGAATACAGTAAGAAAGATTACAGACTACACTATGACATCAAATGATGAATTCTAAATAAATCACCAGATGTTCAACAAATCAGTGATTCATTGAAAAGACTGTCCTATTATGTTGGCACTATTGTTCATCTAGACTTAATAAACTAGTCACAGAAAAAAGGTTTAATGTGTGTAATTTATCTTTGAGACACCTTTGTGTCTAATAAATACACAATGTCTGGGCTCTTAATGGTAGAGATATTTGCCCTCAAAAAGCAGACAGGTTGCTATAATAACTACTAAACGAATATGAGACATAAAGAGAAATGGGAATCCTATCAATCTGGCAGAAACATCTGGCAAGGACATGATGGAACAGGAGTGAGGTGGGGGTGGCCAAGTTTTCACAGCCTCATTACCAGCTCTATTGAGGAGAGAACTCAGTATTTGAAAATATTGGCATTCTTGCAGCTGAACTGAATGTCTTGACTTGGCCACTCACAGTCAGACGATGTCAGCAAAGGAAGAGACATGACTCTTTGGGAGAGTCAGACATTCTGTGAATTGAGAATAAAATGTGAAATCATTCAAAGTTTTTGATATGTCACCATATATTTGAATACCTACTTCAGAGACATGCTAATCTTGACTTCTCTCAGTAATTAAAGAAAACCTAGCATACTTACACAATCAATAGATCTCAATGTGGATGTTATAAAACATACATGTACAGATAATAATACATGTAAAATAATAATAATACAAAAACATTTGTATTAGTACCTTAGAAGCTTCCCTGTGAGATCTGGTAGTCTGACAAAATCTGTTTTGTTGGCCCACTGCAATGAGGAAAACCACAGACCAAGTACCATTAGGTGTCTCTCCAAACACATAGAGGAATTAGAGCATTGGGAGAAAGGATGGAGTTTAGTGTCAAAGCAAACTCAGGCCTGTTAAGGAAACACAAGATTCCTGTTTCATTGGAACTTACACAGTTGAGATATACATGGAATACTGAGCCCAGAAGCTCCTTATATGAAGCTCTGTATCAATTGTGAATCAAAAATGCTTCTCTGTCAAAGTGACTTAGGGTCTTAGGCAAAGAGTTTCATTCCTATGGATAAAATGTCAAGCAGCAAAGTCTTTGATAGTCTATGGTTTTAGAATATAAAATTTCTCTAAATGGTGTGGTAAGTTCATTGGTGAGGGGGAAAAATTAAGCAGGGAGGAGGGGTAGTATAGTCAGGTAAACCTTCATATTTGAATAAAGATATGAAGGCAGCAAAGGAATGAGCCACATTGACGTCATGGGGAAGAGCATTCCAGAGAAGTGAAAGTGGTTAATGATTCAGCAAGGAGGCCAGTGTGTGTGTGATGGATGCAGTAAGGGAAAGAATACAAGATTACAGCAGTAACTGGGGGAGAAGGGGCAGCAATTAGGGACTTGAATTGGCTTTTACATCAAGTGAAATGAGAAGTCAAGGCAGAACTTTGAACAGAGGGACACCAAGATATGCCTTATGGTTTGACAGAACCACTTGAGTGGCTGTGTTGAGAGTAGATGCAAGAAGGTCAAGAGTAGAGGCTCGAAGACCAGTAGGAGGCTGCTGCAGTGATCCAGGTGAGAGATTGAAATGCCTTGGACCTGAGTAGGAAGCAGGAGAGGTGACGATAAATGGTCAGATTCTGGATAAATGTTGAAAAGCTGACAGAGTTATAATTCTCAGCGTCTATTCTTTTATTCTCTAAATGCTCACAGTAGCTATTTTAACTTGCCTAATTAACTTATAAAATCTAAAGTTATCAACATACTTACTGTACTTTACCATTAAAGGTCTTATGATGCTTTAATTTTTTTAGTATTCTAAATTTCTGTTATTGGTATCTATTATTTTATATTTGGTATCTCATACACTCATACATATTAACTATTATTTTATTATTATTTCTATATTTATAGATATTTATCTATATTTTTGTTTATCATTATTTCTTCCATCTTAGATCTTTCATCTGGTATTACTTTTATTTTCCTGAAGTATATTCCTTATATTCTAAATGATTTTAGTTAGTTATATTCTAAATGATTTTTCAATTTTAATAAACTTAATTTTAAAATAGTTCTAGATTCACAAAAAGTTGAGTTCCTACATATCTCTCACAGTTTCCGCTATTATTAACATCTTACATTAGTATGGTACATTTATTATAATTAATGAACTCATGTTGATACATTATTTATTTATTTTTTAAATATATTTTATTGATTTTTCACAGAAAGGAAGAGAGAGGGATAGAGAGCCAGAAACATCGATGAGAGAGAAACATCGATCAGCTGCCTCCTGCACACCTCCCACTGGGGATGTGCTCGCAACCAAGGTACATGCTCTTGACTGGAATTGAATCTGGGACCTTTCAGTCTGCAGGCCAATGCTCTATCCACTGAGCCAAACAGGTTAGGGCTCTTTAATTTGTTCTGCCTGTTCTGGGATCCCATCCAGGATACCACATTATATTTAGTTGTGATATCTCTCAGTCTTCTTTTGCCTGAGAGTTTTTTAAATATTTTTCCTGTTTTCAGGAATTTTGATTAGATATTTTATAGAATAGCCTTCAATTGGAATTGTCTAATATTTTTCTTATAATTTTACTTTGGTTCTGGACTTCTAGGAGGAAGGTCACAGAGAAAAAAAAATTGTCATTCTCATCATAGCATATCAGGGTACAAATCAACATAAATTACCACTGTTGTGGTTAGCTTTGATCACCTGGCTCAGGGAGTGTTTGTCAGGTTTCTCCACTGTAAAGTTTATCTTTTTTCTCTTTTCCCCCACAATATCTTCTTTGGAAAGAAGTCACTATGTGTAGCTCATACTTAAGGAGTGAGTAGGCATTCTCCACTTCCCATTTACTTATTTACTCAATCATGTACGTAAGTTTGGATTCATGGATATTTATTTTATACACTGGGCTTATAATCCAATACTGCATTACTTAATTTGTTGCTCAAATTATTCCAGCTTTGGCTATTGGAAGTTCTTTCATGGGTCCTGTGTTCCTTTGACATGACTTTGTCATTCTAGTATGTATGTATGTATGTATGTATGTATGTATGCATGTTTTTTAAAAAATATATTTTTATTGCTTTTTTACAGAGAGGAAGGGAGAGAGATAGAGAGTTAGAAACATCAATGAGAGAGAAACATTGATCAGCTGCCTTCTGCACAGCCCCAATTGGGGATGTGCCCACAACCAAGGTACATGCCCTTGACTGGAATTGAACCTGGGACCTTTCAGTTTGCAGGCTGATGCTCTATCCACTGAGCCAAACTGGTCAGGGCTGTATGCATGTTTTTATGTATTTATTTATTTAATCACTTCTAGCAATATAAGATGCTCTAGTCTTGTCCTGTGTGATCTTGTCCCTGTCCTAGAATTAGCTATTTTTTCCCAAGGAGCCCTTGTTCATTTAGAGTGGATTAGAAATTATTTCTTGCAGATACTGACAACCCAGAACTATCAACCTGAAAACCAACTGAAACTTATTTTTGTACTCTTTTAATATAGGTTAGATCACAGACTTACTAGAGGGTATTTTTTGGTTATAAATTCTCAGGGGAAATTTCTTCTCTCTTCTGTCAAGCACCAATACCATGACATACAAGCTTCCTTGATGTCTTCTTCTGATTGGCCAGTTTATTTCTCTTCACCTTTACTGTCCAGGAATAGTTCTTTGGTATCTCAGTTATGCGGCAAGGTTCCTCTTGGTCTCTCCACTTTTTGGTGAGACTAAGGCTTCATCTCCTTTTCAATCTCTCAACACCTGCAGTCATTAGAGTGCAAACTCAATAGATCAGGTTTCAGCAGAAACTCTTAGAACGTAAAAGCTAGCTCAATGCCTTTTGACTGTCATGGTTCTTGCTTTACTTTACTTTTGCCTTTTTTTTTTCACTTTATTTTTGTCCATTGTGGATTATTCCTCTTGTGTCAACTAACTAAAAAGATATGTCTCAAGTTTTTTCCTTTTTCTTTTCTTTCTTTTTTTTTTTTTTTTTAGTGATTTCATTTGGGAGAGTTCAGTTTACCTACTTATCCATTCCAGCAGAACTAATAGTCTAGGTTCACATTTTATTGATTACAGGAGGGTCCTTATCATTGTTTTCCTAGAAGTCGACAAGTCACCTGGGTCAGGAGTACCAAGTACTAAACTGCTCCTTTTATTGTGGTTATCAGCATATTATTAGTTTAGGCTGAGAGGATAGTGAAAAAGAGTGGAAGGTATATGTTTAATAATCCCAGGAAAAACACAGGTTCTACAGTTTTTTGGTGATGGATATGTTATTGAGTTGGGGTCCACACAAAAAAGATTTTCAGCTAGGAGCTGTGTGGACTCCTTTTCTATATGTGGAAAGGCTGAACTAAGTACTCTGACATATTCTACTTAAATCATGTTCTCTGTCCAGGGACTATACACACCAGGACAGTAGTAGTATGTGAAGATGGGCAAGGGCTAAAGTAGTTGATTTTTCTTCCAGTGACTGTCTTATCACTCACTGCCCTTGTCTGCCATACTTACTGGTTCATCAGTCTCTATTTGGTAGCTTCCTCTACTAATTCTCCACCTATTCATTTTTCAACCCAATTCCAACTGACTTCTATCCCATACCACTCTCCTGAAGCAGCTTTAACTTAGCTCATAAATAATCTTTTGCCCTATTCAAATTTACCTCTTTCGAATTCTGATCCTACTTGGCCTCTCATCATTGGGTGCTATTGAATAATTCCTTCTCCTTGAAATTCTCATACACCTTAGCTTCCTGTTTTTCTTCTACCTCTATGGCTATCTTATCTCATGGAAGTCCTTTTCTCCCTTCTAAATGGCCTTTCTTTATTCTTTCATTCTTGTCTCCATCTTTTAACCACATATAGGTCAAGATAGAACAATCAAGTGAATATTCTATAGGCATGTTCTCTGCTTCATAGATTTTGCTATCTAGTGGGATACAGACCATTATTAAAGTGATTTTTGGTAATTACACAACAAGAGACACTAGTCAAGTCTGAGAGATTAAGCTCATATTTAAAGGTCCAGTCACAGTGAATAGCTAGACACGGGAGTCAGAATATTTGAAGGTTCAAGGACAAGAGAGTATATTATATTTAAGCAGCTGAAGGTAGTCTGTTATAGCTTCCCAGCCAAGGAGAAAAGCAGTGAGAGATGCGACTGCAGAGGTAGGCAGGGGTCAGAGTTTTGTGAAGAGTGTGGAAAATGAATTGGAATCTGGCCAGAAAGGAAGTGGTAAAATCATTTGGAGTCTATCGTGGTATATTAAGATAGAAAGAATGATGACTTGGCCAAGGGTGATGCAGTGAGCCAAATAAAACAAATTCAAATTATTGAAGGAGGGACTTTATTGAAAAGCAGTATTGTAACCAGGGGCAAAAGGGAGCTATTGCCATAGGGAGGATTTTCTGGCCATGAGTTCTAAAAACATCTCCAAAGTCAGACAGCAAAAAGGCTTCTCTTTTCCAGAAAGGAGTGAACAAGGCAGAAAAGAACTGGGTTTGAGAAAGAAGAATGAACGAGGAAAGTGGGACAATAGGACAGTAGATTAGAGAATGTTTTATCCTGAGGTCAGCTATTTCAGGGAGTGGCCTTTAAGGAGGAGCTGTATGCTGACTCAGGCTGAGGGTGAGTCTAAGTCCAGGGACCCAGAGGAAGGAAAGAAGCTTACTGAAAATTTGATTAAGTCAGATTAATGGGCATTTTATTCCAATTGATTAGCGGGGACAAATAATTAATGTAATTGTTTATGAGGCAAAAAATAGGAATTTGGAGGATCTGTGCTTGGCCTTGTCATAGGTAAGCAAAGGGTCATCTGTGAATCTTATTTACGCCGTATGGGGAAGGGAGCTCTTTGCAACCTGTTTCCAGGAGCACAAAGGATAGGGGGTTTCTTCATGATCACTAACGTACACGAACACAGGGCTCAAGTAAAATTCAACATCGTCAAGTGGGCTGGAAGAAGTGAACATACTTAAGAAATAATCAGCAGTTGCTTTCACAGGGTTTGCTGATAGATTAAATGTCAAGATAAGGGGGGAAAAAGAATTAAGAATGTCTCCCACATTTCTGGGTTGGGAATTAGATGAGTGATTGTGTGTAAAGGAAGACAGTGACAGAGAAAAAAGCAATTTGGTGTGATAAAAAGATGGAGGAGATGCACATGGGATATTTTCAATTTCTCTTTCAGCTATACTCTCTTGGTCATTGAATTATTTCCATTTTATTTCTTAAAAATATCTTAAAGTCTACTCCTGTGCTCCTGACTTAGTTCACACTTCCATCATATGTTCCCTACACTATTAAATAAGGTTTCTGCCAGACTCCTTGCACTCAGATTTGCTTCCATAGCCCCAGGTACATATTTCACACTCCATTGGAATAATATCTCTAAGAAAATTATTGCATGCCACTCATGCTTGCAAAAGTTTTCTAGTTGCACATGTCTTTGATCCTTGTATAAATTTCCTTTTTATTTTCTTTATATTTTATTACTTTATTTATCTTTATTGTTGAAAATATTACAGATGTTCCCCTCCTCCCCTCCCCCCCTTTACCTCTCCCACCCTCTGTGTTCATAGGAGCACTATTTATAGTAGCCAAGATCTGGAAACAGCCCAAGTGCCCATAAGTATATGTGTGGATTAAAAAAAAAAAAAGTGATCACTTACACAATGAAATACTACGCAGCTGTAAAGAAGAAAAATCTTTTACCTTTTGAGACAGCATGGAGGGGCGTGGAGAGTACTATGCTAAGTGAAATAAGCCAGTCAGAGAAAGACAAGTATCACATGCTCTCACTTATATGTGGAATCTAATGAATAAAATAGATCCAGAGACACGGAAGCATGGAAAAGACAGATGAATCTCAGAGGAAATGGGGAAGGAGGCAGAAAGAAAGTTTTTTTCTTAGTGGGAAAACTTTAGTTGACTATTAAAACTCTCTTTAAATAGTACTTTTATTAACTCACTTTATCCCCTTCCCTACTGAGTTATTGTCTCTCTTTAAAAATGTCTTCACATTCTTTTCCCTTTAATTATTTGACTATTTATTTTATTCAGTTTTTAAATTCATCTAAGGAAGGGACCAGTGTCCTTAATCTCTGTCTCCCCAATGCTGATAGAAGTGCTTTGCAAATGCTTGTTTAACTGTTACTGATTAAACTATAAATTCATGGAGATCTACTTGAATGGAATCTCCCTGAGGCTGTTTCATACCAACTGCTTAAGCTCTATTCAGTTAGTGAAGGAAGATTCCCTCTAGGCCGTAATTTGAGGGGAATTGTGCATTTCTTCATGTCCTAGTGTTTCAATAACCCTTTTGGTTCTTCATTTGCTCATTTTCAGATTTGTTCTCTTTAGTCTCTCTAGAATTGTCATGAAAAGAGTGAAACGTGATTTCCTCGTACCTTAGTGTGAGGAAGTTCATCTGGTAGCTTTTCTCCTCAGTAGGAGATTATTTTGTTTTGGGGAGCAGGCAAGGGAGCACAAGCAGGGGATGGAGAACGCTGAAGGCTGATTTGATTTGAGTCATGATTTCTCTTGGATAGCCCTGCTTAGCAGTATTATTTCCTATTAGGAACATTTTAAGCCCAAAATGTGTTGCGTAAAGCCTTAGCCTTCTGTAGTGGTGCTTTTGCGACTTTCACTCTTGTTGGGTGGGGATGGACAGATGACCTGTGAATGAGGCCTCAGACCTCTTACTCCCACCCCCTTTCAACCAAGGTGTCTTCCTGAATTCAAACTTGGCCTCACACCTGCCTCATCTAAAGCAATAATCCATCCATACCTATTTTATTTTGTTTATTTATTTATATTTATTTTTACTGTTCATTTCCTTCCTGGGAAAGATGGGCTCTCTTTTTCCTTCTACCGTTTTTGCACACATAGCTCACAACTTATTTCAGTAAAGATGTACGTAATGGGAAATTTTTCATCTTGATTCCCTTTGCCTACTCGTCCCTATGAGGGTCCTGTTTCTGAAGATTGACAGGAAGGTCCTTGATTCTATTACCCCAAATGTATAAGAAATCACACGAGACCCAAAAATCTCAAAAACAGACTAGAGAAATACCTTGCAAACCAGGCTTTTTTTTTTTGAGATTCAGGGCATCGCAGTGGCACTTAGGGCCTCCTGGGGGGCTGAGAGGTTAGCCTGCATCTATGCTTTAGCCAAGCAGCACTACTTTATCTATTTAATTACTGGGGCTTTGGGGAATATTTCACTTGAAAACAGGGTTCTGCTGCTAAAGGGAGTTTGAATACCTCTGGCCTGGAAAATGATTCAAGCCAGTTTCAGCAAAAATGTGTCCATGTCCTTATGAGGCCACCAGGAAGGGAAAGTTATTCCATTCTTTCCATTGTATGCAACGTAAACTATGGCTCAGGAAGCACAGAGGATTGAGCTCTGATGGCTTTGCCTCAGAACAGAAGATCTGAGTCTTTCCTACGTGAAAGACAAGACGGAATCTTAGCTGTTGGAAATGCACAATGCTCTCGAAGAGCATGCAGTTAATGCCAGTGTCAGGGCAAACTCCCACCAGCTGTCCAAACATTTACCGAACCAAATAATAGCATGAGAGAGATGTGGGCTTCAGATACTTGCCATCTTAAAACAGCACTTAGTCATTAACTTAATCACAGCTGCTGTATGCCAGCCAGTGTATTCTGTTTGTAAACAGTGCATCTGCTCCAGGCAGCCCTCAGGAGCTCTGCGGTGGTAGTGTATACAGCAGGCTGGTTAATGCAGAGATGGGCATTGTGAGCACTTGGGGCAAATGGGGCTATCTCTCATGCTGAGCCTGTTGACTCTAGTAGGGAAGCAGAAACTTGGGTTTATCCCATCCAAAGTGCTGCTGTCATGGTGCCTATGGGTTATTCTTCTTATGTAGCCATGTTAGGAATTCTGGGGAATCAGAAAGGATCCATTGGGAGAAAAAGTAAAAAGAATTTCAGGACATTTTAAAATATCTATCCATTAATTTATTCATCAAAAATTGCTTGATTAAACACTATTAAAAGAAATCTATTACATAGTTTTGAAAGCACAAGAGCTAAACAAAGAGTTTATTGATGCTATGGATGATTGCAGAGCATAGTCCTAAATTTTGGAGATTATTTCATGGATAGTAACTATGCTTTTCTATAAAATGTCTCTTAATGTACTCTCAGAAGCTGCTTGCTGAGATCAGAGGAGAAGTGGTTCAACTAACCACTGCATTTCCTGGGTTTGTAAGTGCTCAGAAAATGGGATGTAACAAGTGTTGATGAGGATTCGGCACACTATGCATTGCTGATAGAAATGCAAAATGATACAGCTGCTATGGAAAACAGTATGGCGGTTCCTCAAAAAGTTAATCACAGAATTCCCAAACAACACAGCAATTCCATTTCTAGGTATATATCAAAAGAATTGAAAGCAGAGCCTCAAACAGATACTTGTGCACCTGTGTTCATGACAATAGCCAATTGTTCATTAACAAATGACAGATAACTAAAATGTGGCATATTCATATAATGGAATATTATTCAGCCGTAAAAAAGAATGAATTTCTGATAAATACTATAACATGGATGGACCTTGAAAACATTATGTTCAGTGAAATAAGCCAGACATAAGAGTACAAATATTGTATGATTCCATTTGTATGAGACAGCTAGAATACTCACATTTATAGAAACAGGAAGTGGAATAGAGGTTACTAAGGGCTGGGAGGAGAGGGGAATTGCAAATTTTTTGTCTAGTGGATAAAGAGCTTCTGTTTGGAATAATGTAAAAGTTGTGGAAATGGATTGTGATGATGTTTATACCAAATGAAAAAATATTTAATGCCACTGAACTGCGTGCTTAAAATCTTTAAAATGAAAAAAATTATGTTATGTATATCTTACCACAATAAAAATAATTCACCCCCAAATGTAGCCAAACTGAAAGCAGGAAAGGAAAATATGCAGGTGCCAAAATTAAAGACAGATTTAGGTGCAGGGAAGCAGATGCTGAGTGCAAATACCTAACAGGCAGTGAAAGCAGATACTGGCTGATACTTGTAAGCAGTGGTTTCAATCTTAGTTGCACATTGAAATCACCTGGAGACCTTAATATGGTACTGATTCCTGGACCTAACCCCCACAGATTATAATTTAACTAGAGGCTTGATGCATGAAATTCGTGCAAGGGGTTTGGCCCTTTGCCTTGGCCCTGGCAGCCTCAGCTTCGTCCAGAAGGACATCTGGAAGGTCGTTTGGTTGCCCAGTCTAATTAGCATATTACATTTTCATTATTATAGATTGGTTTGGGACTAGGCTGAGCTGCCTTCTTAACCTGGGGCTGGGTACTCCCATGGAAAGGAATCCTCTATGAATATGAGTTCACAGTCAAAATTATGAATTGCATGAGGAAAGGAGGGAGGGTGAGAAGGCACAAAATAAAAGGAGTATTTTCATGACTAAACAACAACAAAAAATATAAAAGAGAATTTAAAAAGAAATGTACTTTAAAGATAAAAGATTTAAAGGAAGAAGTAGAAATCACAGAGTAAAAACTTGATATTGTAATAAAGAACAGATAGATTTGAAAAAAACAAAAACAAGTAAGAATTCTAGAAAATAAATGGAGAGAGATCAAGAGATTGGAAATTTGATAGAGAACTTAGAAGTAACAAACTCAACTGTGGCGAACAGTATGGAGTTTCCTCAGAAAACTAAAAATGGAACTCCCATTTGACCCAGTGATCCCACTTCTAAGAATATATCCCAAGAAACTAGAAACACCAACCAGAAAGGATATATGCACCCCTATGTTCATAGCAGCACAATTCACCATAGCTAAGATCTGGAAACAGCCTAAGTGCCCATCAGCAGATGAGTGGATTGAAAAACTGTGGTACATCTAAACAATGGAATACTATGCTTCGGTAAAAAAAGGAATTCTTGCCATTTGCAACAGCATGGATGGAACTGGAGAGCATTATGCTAAGTGAAATAAGCCAGTCAGAGAAAAATAAATGCTACACGATCTCACTCATTTGTGGAATATAATGAACAACATAAACTGATGAACAGGGACAGAGAAACAGCGATCGGACTGTCAATCCCCAGAGGGAAGGTAGGGGAGGGTGGGGGTGGAGATAGTGGGGAGAGAAAAACCAAAGGACTTGTATGCATGCATATAAGCCAAACCAATGGACACAGACAACAGGGGGATGGGAGGGGGGTTGGGGGTTATTGGGGGGGATGAGGACACATTTGTAATAGCTAAACCAATAAAGAAATTAAAGATTAAAAAAAGAGAGAAGTAACAAGCTCAAACATATATCTAATAAACACTGCTGAATGACAGAATAGAAAGAATAGAGGAGAACATTCCATAGTGAGAAAAGATACAGATTATCAAATTGAAGGAACACACAAGTCCTAAAAGAACATTTTTTTAAAAAAGTCACCCAAGTGCATCAAAATTACACTGTAAAAAAATATCAAAGACAAAGAGAACATCTGATACTCTACCTGAGAGGGAAGCTGATGATTTTAGAAGACATGGAACCTAGTTTGACAGCTGCTTTCCTCCAGCAACAAGCGGTGCCTGAAACTGTCTTCAAGAGGCTGAGAACATACACATCCTGATCATTCAAAATCAAGGCAAAATCTACACATGTTTAGATCTACTAATACACACACACAAAAGAGTATAGACTCCAAGCCTCTACTGAAGGAACTGACAAGCTCAGTTGGTTGGAGCATTGTCCCTTATACCAAAAATGGGGTTCCATTCCCAGTCAGGGCACATATGTAGTTTGCAGGTTTGACTCCTGATCAAGGTGCTTATGGAAGGCAACTGATTAATGTTTCTGTCTCACATTGATATTTCTCTCTCTCCCCCTCCCTCCTTTCTCTCTCTCCCTTTCTCTCTTTCTAAAATCAATAAACATATCCTTGGGTGAAGAATAAAAAAAAGAGATATAAGAACCTTCTTTAAAAAAAATTAAAGTCGTACCTATCAATACTTGTGGTATGAACTAAAGCATTTATTTAGGGAGAAATTTATAGCCTTCTATACACGAATGAGACAATAAGAAAAACTGGGGGAAAAGTGTCCAAATCAGAAAAATGGACAAAGAAAACCAGAGTAAACAAAGTAAGAGGTATAATAAAGATAGACTCAGAAATTAATGAACTGGAAAACAGAAATAATATAAATGATTAACAAAGTAATCAGAAATTTATATAGCAGTCAAATGATCATGATACAAACTATCTATCTATATACCTATGTATATGTATGTATCTAATACAGAAATTAATAAAAAAGCAAAAAATAATATAAAAGAGTGCAAAGGTTATGGGCAAACATTTCATATGAAAAGAAACATATAAAAAAGGTTAATAAACATGATAAGATGCTCAGCCTTACTATTAATTAGGAAAATGCCAATTAAAAAATCGACATGCCACTTCACACCCATCGGATTGTCAAAAATGAAATGAAGACCTGTCAGTGCAAGTGAGGATGTGGGGACGCAGGAACTGGATCCACTGCTGGAAGGAATATAAATCAGTCCAATGACTTTAGAGAGCAGTTTGGCACCCAGATTGCTGAAGATGCACACACCTAGCATTTCCACTGCAGGCGAATTCCCCCGTGGTCACTGCAGCATTGTTTTGTTATTGCAAAAATTTGAAACGTAAATGTCCACCAATGTCAGTTCCTTTTCTCCATTTTATTCTGAAGAACCACACACTCTCCTAAGAAAGCATATGAAAATGCCATCTATAAAAACATTTTCAAGTTTGATCTCATCCAACATTATTTGATCATAAAGTTCCTTGCTCAATGGAACACAAGCTTTTTTTTTTTTTTCAAGTTATCCATGAAGTAAAGTAGATAAGAAATTTTCAATGGAATAAGTCCTTCTTGCACCAACAGAAACTTCTTTGATTCAAATGTCCCTGTTATTTCCATCTTTTCCTGAATTCTTAAAAATTGTGGGCAAGCATAAGCTGGTAGAAACATTTCCTTATTATGCAATATATTTTCTTTAATTAAGAACTTTTAATAATAAATGGTAGTTTATTATCTTTTTCACCTACTTGGGGATTTAGTGAATAACTAAATATTTGCCTTAATGACAAAATTTTACAATAATAAATAAATAAATAGATGGGTAATGTTTAGATATTTGCTAAATATGTACCTTTAAAATTATAGTTTTGAATTAATGGTTACATTTTATTCAAATATTTAATTTTTATGTACCCTGTCCTTTAATAAAATCATCTTCATTTTTAAAATGTCCTTCAATTGAGTTATGGATAAATTATTGTTTCTAATAAACTGGAATACTTACTACATAATATTTAAGACTAGGGG